>JAASFQ010000400.1:0-24229 GCA_023333845.1 Globisporangium polare | reverse complement strand
GATTCGCGCGGCGGAGAACCGCATTCTCGAGAAGCAGGCGGAGCTCGAGCGCGCCAAGATGTTCACGGGGCCGCAAATGGACTCGGACGTCCTGGAAAATGGACTTCAGCGTTTCTACACGAAAGATCTGATCTTCGCGCTTGAGGACGAAATCGGCATTGAACAGCTCTACATTGTCGATGCGAAGAGCGAGATCATTAAAGCCGAGAACTACCTTCGTGGTGACATAAAGAAGCGCGACACCATCTTGGAAAGGCTGCAGGATCGCAAAGACGCCCTCGCTCTCTTTGAGATGAACCCACGTGGAAGCCCCGAGGATGGCAGTAACAGCAGCAGCCACCGCCAAGAAGATGTCAAGATGGCGAGTCTCGCGCGGATCCGCAAGGGCGTACTATTTCGCGCTTTCTCAGCATTTGTGCAGAATCGCACTGGTGCGATCGAAAAGCGCAACAAAGTGCGGACGACATTGACGCGCTTTTTGAGCTACCGATGCCGAGCCGCGTTCCAGCACTGGCTGTGGTTAGTGCGAAGCGTCCTGCGTCCGTCCGGTAGTGGTGGCACTACTGATAGCGTATATGGAGTTGGAAGCATCGGACTCGTGAATGCTGCGCTCGACCGCGACGACCTGGTGCTGCAGAGTCAAGAACTACTTCAGCAGCTTCGCATGACGGACGGGAATCTCAAGAGCTTGGTCTGGACGAAAGAGCAGCAATCGGAGCAGCAGCACCTGACATCCCAAAGTGCAACGGATGACGGGAAGCGAGTTTACGAGCGAGAAAAGTACTACCCATTTATGCTCGAAGCCGATGCGAAGATGGACATTGAAGACTACGCCGGCGCCTTCCGGCTATACGACTTCATCCTGAACAACGCAAAATGGATGGACAAGATGCCGCACTCGGAGATTCTGCAGCTGCAGCTCAAGCTTGGGAGAGTGAGCTTCCACCTGAAAAACTGCGAGCAAGCGCTCATTTTTCTCAATCGCGCGTCATTCCTGGCTGTGCGACTCGGGTTGCGTGCAGAAGAAGGCGCGATCTCTCTGCTCATTGCCCGAGTCCAGTTCACACTACGCTCACTTCGTCTCAGTATCGAAAGCTATGAACATGCGCTTTTGTGTTTTGAGGCTGCGGGAGACGAGAAGGGGCAAGTAGCGTGCTTCCGTGGTCTGCAATGCGTGTACACGAAGCTCGAGGACAAGGAAATGGTGCAGCTGAACAAGGAGCAAGCGGACGAGATCGAGTTTGTGCTCACCAACAAGCTTACGAGCGCTGGACAAGTGCTCGACGACCTGCAGAAGCGACTTGTTGGCGTGGGGGCAGAATCGTCGACTGAGATCACTTTGGAGCGCGTCGGCGCGATTGTTCCTCGGCTCCGCACGCAACGCATCCAGCGCAAGCTCGACATCAGCGAAGAAAAGAAGCTCGCTGCAAGTCTCGAGAAGCTTCTAGCCGAGAAAAAGGCGCTGCTGGTGCAAGGCGAGACCGACTTGAAGCGTGCGCTTGCCAGTGACACGCCACAGGTGGACTCGATGGTGCTCAGTGGCACCAGTGCACGGTACGAGATCGAGGATTTCAAGAAGAAGCTCGCGAAGCTCATGGGCAGCGTCAAGGCTGGTGAAGAGCACATCTTAAAGGAGATCGCAAACGCGAAGATCCGCATCAGCAACAGCGTAGACGAGATCCACGAACTGGAGCAGGAGCTGAGCGTCGAGACGGGCAACCTGATGCGCCAGATGATGGGGAAAGACAAACTTCGCTGCTTTCGCTTCAGCGCCACGAACGAGTCGCTCAAGTGCGTCGTCGGTACTGCGAGTCACAGCGTCACCACCTGCGTCGCGACATCCGAGCTCACCGGTTTCCTCTTTGACCTGCTCACTGGCGCATGTCTCGGTCAGGCGGTGGGTGATCCGCTCCGAGAGCACTTGGGTCCGCCTCGCGGTCACCAGACGCAGATCGTGGCGCTGTACTACGTTGGCAACCGTATCTACACAGGTGGCATGGATGCTGCGCTTGGTATCTGGGAAGTCCAGGAAGACGGCGGCGGCTCAGCGGTTTGCGTGACGCTGATCAAGATGGTGCAGGAGTTTGACGCGGCGGTCGTCAGTGTGGTCGCGGATAACCGGTTGATTGTCTGCGGCTGCTCGGACTGCGACGTGTTTGTCTTTGACACAGACTCCCTTGCGGTCGTCACGCGCGTGATCGCAGCACACGAACGGAGCGTCATGTCTGTTGCAGTGGACAGTGCGATGAACTGGTTTACGACCGGAGGTGCCGACAACCGCATCAAAGTCTGGGAGCTCGGACCGGTTTCTTCGCAGATTGTGTATCGCACAGCCAAACTGCGGTACTGCCTGGAGCCCGAGCGGCGTGGCGATGAGTTCTTCAACGGCCACTTGCACCCCGTGACGTGTTTGAAGCAAGTCTCGAGCGAGATCGTGAGCGGCGACAGCAACGGCCGCGTCATCATCTGGAACCTCGACGCTGGCGACAACGACAGTGATAGCAAGCTGCTGCGCATCTGTGACGTGCATCGCAATGCGTCTGTGTTGTGTCTCCAGTTCGATGCGACGCGCATCGTGAGTGGCGCGCAGGACGGCGACATTTGCGTGACGGACTTTGCCACGGGCCACCTCATCCAGACGCTCCACGGCCACAAAGCGAGCGTGTTGGACCTGCAGTTTGACCGCAAGAGACTCGTGAGCATGTCTGCGGACGGCAAAGTGCGCTTGTGGTACTGGCAAGGTCGGATCGGCGTCAACTCGGCAGCGGATCGCAAGAAGTACCACATCCTGGGCTCGGGCGAGACGCTCAAGGCGCTCTCGCTCAAGTACCGCACGAGCATCGACCAGTTGCTCAAGTGGAACGGCTTGCCGGACTCGAGCAAGCTGTACCTGGGCCAGAAGCTCGTCGTGGGCATCGATGCGAACAACAGCGTGGCTGCCGACGAGCTCAAGTCGCTCGACATGGCGGTCTCGACCATTTTCGGGAAGGCGTCGCACGAGAACCTGTCGTTCATGGCGGCGAACAAGGCGAAGAGCATGGACGTGGAGGCGCAGTGGGCGTCGCGCAAGCTCGCGCTGTTGGCGAAGGAGTACTTCCCGCTGATCAACGACGAGAACGAGTCCAAGTTCAAAGAGGATGACGAGCAAGAAGAGGAAGAACTCTCGGATGCAGACTTCGACATGCCCATGGAAGAGGAGGCTGCCACAGAAGGAGACGATGGAGACCAAGGAGAAGACGACAAGTGACGTGGAGGGAAAAAGGGGTAACATACAACTTACACCGCGCAAATCAACAGCAGCAGATAACACAAGCCAACAAGGTTGTTGCTACTTGTGCCCGCGTGTCGTCTCAAAAAAAATGAAAAAAGCGAGTTGCGACGCACCTACAAACACAAGACGCCTCCCGCTGCTGCTGCTACTCCCAGCACGTTCGAAGACTTGAGCTCCGCACCAAGCTGCTTAGACGGCGCCACCGCTGTCGTCTTCGGTCGACCAGATCGACTTGTCCTCCAGAAACATGTTGCAGCTCCGGAAGGCCGTGCGCGCGTGGTCGCCCGCGAAGAACTCCCAGGCCGTGTAGAACCAGAAGGCGACGCACTTGCGGTAGTCGTTCGGCTGCGCCGACTTCTTGAGCGACAGGATCTTCCGCCACTCCTCGATCACGAAGGTCGAGAGGATGTCCTCGAAGTGCGAGAGGCGCAGCGGGTTGCGCACCGTGAAGAACGTCGTCCAGTACTTGCCGTGGCCCTCGAGCTGCTTGAGCCCGTCGTTGAACTCGGGCGACCGGAACTCCTCGAGCGTCGCGTCGAGCAGGAACACAAACTTGTCGCTGTACTTGGCCTCCTCGTCGTAGAACTTCTTCCACGTCACCGCGAAGAACTGCAGCGCCTCGTTCGGGTCGTTGCGCTTGGTGCGGTGCATGCTGAACGCGTGGCGCAGCTTCACCGGCTTCTTGCGCTCCCAGTGCCACTCCTCAGTGGGCGGGAAGATCGCCATGGGCACCATCACCGAGCCGTTGCCGCAGATCGCGACATACACGGATACGTAGTTGTCCAGGTCCGTGGCCTTGTTCGCTGGCTCGCCGTTCTCCTTGGGCGGCGCGTCCTCGTCCTCGCCGGCGTCCGCGCTCGGATCGGGCTTATAAAAATCTAATCTAGTCACAAAGTACATGAACTTTGTCGGGAACGGCTTGTGCTCGAAGAATTCGCGCAGCTGCTCGCGCACTGTCGTCATGTCCTTCTGGTAGACCTCCGTCACCTCCGGCGTCGCGTAGTAGCCGCTCGTGCTCGGGCACTCGAGCGCGTGCGTCGCCGTGGGGTCCACTGTCGACGGGAACCCAAACGCGTCTGCGATACGATGGAACACGAACACACACGATAGTTAGAGACCTCTCTGGCGGACACGTGAAGGTGAAGAGCTCATCACAGCAACTAGCAACACGACAAATCACGCACTGATGCCGTCGCGGCCGACGTCCTTCTGGGTCGTGCGCAGCGCGTCCTTGACCTCGTCGAAGCTCGTGTGGTTGGAGCAGTACTTGTTGTAGCCGACCCAGTACTGCGCGTACGTCTCGTTGAAGACGAGGTGGCCGCGCTGGATCGTGCTCGCGCACACGAGGCGGTTCGGGTCCGTGGCGCGCAGGCGGTCGATGTTCTTCTTCCAGTCGCGGATCTGGCCCGTCTTGACGCCGTACTTCTGCGCCGTCACGGCGATGAGTCCCGTGCGGTCGGCCTCCTCGATGATCTCGAGCTTCTTGCCCACCGTGAGCCCGCGATCCGCCTTGCCGCGCGCCATGTTGCTCTTGACGCTCTTGCTGCTGTTGGTCGGAGATGAGGTGCTTGCTTGATTGCTTCGGAAAGGAAGAAGTACTGTGAGTGGCTCCAGCGAGTTCTCGTTTAATGGCCCCCTACAGCTAACGAGGTTTTTCGAAACTGGCGGATTGGTTTTTATTGCGACAAAAGCGCGGGAAAGTGTTTGAAAAATGGATGGATAGATAAGCGTTTTGTTGCGGTCAGGATCAAAAGGGTACTTTATATTTGGAGCATTCTGCGAGAACTATCAAGTGCAATTTTCGGCATCTGTCGAGGTGTTTCGTGGTGCTTTTTGACCGAAGTTCTGTCTGACTCACACAACCACAACGCCCCACACGAGCGTTTCCGAGAGGCAACGTCGTCGTCGCTGTGTGTGTGTGTGTGTGCATCTGCCCTGTCTGTGCGTGCGCGCGCGCATAAGATGGCGGACTCACGGCCGCGAGCGCACAAAGCTGCGTCCTCCTCGCGCGCGCCGCCGCCGCTGCTCAACTCGCCCTGGCTCAGCCACGAGCTCTTCGCCGCGACCAAAAAAGCCGCCAGCGCGCCGGACGCACTCGCGCTCGCCAAGAAGAGCGCGGTCGCCAAGGTCGTGCAGGAGCTCAAGCGCGGCCGCACGTACATCGACCATAAGATTAGGGAGCTCGAGGACCAGCTGCTCAATGTGACGGACTTTCTGAACGGCTCGACATCGACGCTGTTCACGGACTACGGACTGCCCGAGCCAGTGGAGAAGAACAGCAGCGGCTCCGGTGGGTTTGCTGGCAGCAGCAATGCATCGACGGCTGCGCTCGCTGCAAGTGCAGATGGCCACCTGATGAACCCGGAAGAGATCCCCACATCGCCCAATTCGGCGGGGCTGCGCAGCAAGTTCGTGCAGCACAACTTCCCCGGAGCAGCGAGCGCCACTGGGGACAAAACGAACCCACTGAACCCCATGGGGACTGCGGTTGAAGACGATCTGGTGTCAGGTGCGTCATGTGTAGCTCGACTATGATCTGTGTGGCTCTGTGGTCCTAACGCACTATGTGTGCATGCCTTCACGATTTGCAGACACGCCGTGCACGACTGTGGGTCTGTGGAAGTACGCAGCCGCTTACGACATCTTCAAAGAGGTGAAGCTTGAAGATGTCGAGGCCGCATTGCAACTGGAAGGTGCGCTTGCATTGCTGCGGCGATATTGGCGCATGCTCGTGTCCCTTGTGCTCACATACTGTGATTGCATTGTGCGTGTAACAGAGACAACTTCGAACGAGAGTGGTGCGATGGGCCTCGAGTTTGCGCTGTACAAGCCCAGCAGCGGTGCGAAGGAAAAGCTGCTCGCCCACGTATTAGGCGCGAGCGATGGCACCACTGCCGACGATTTCCTCAAAGCGGTAAGAAGAGAACACGTGAATGTCTGCCTAGGCGTGTGTGTGTGTGTGTGTGGAGTCTGACCTTCGGTGCTGTTATTGTGTGGCTCAGAGGCTCGTGGCTGCGCTGATACCCGTTGCAGCAGAGTCCAGCAACGAGGAATCGTCGTACCCATCACCATCAGCCACAACGCCACCATCCTCATTAGAAACACCGCATACTGAAAACATGAAGAGCGAGAGCTCGACCGCAGTCAAAGAGGACCCAGAGAAGAAGAAGAAGAAGAACAGCTCTTCAGCTGCTGCTGTCAAAGGAGAAACAGAACCAAACTGGGCAGCGAGTGGCATCTCCAGTGCGTTGCGTGACGCCGGTCTGCTCGAATGCAGCGATGAAAAGCTCCAGAAGCGCATGCTGAACCACGAGGATGACGAAGTGAGCTGCGAGATCCGCGACCTGCAGCTCCTGGTGCGCGACCACGTGCGGCGCAGCAACGAGAAGAAGCGCGTGCTGCGCAATTTTCTCCAGGGGTACGTGACGACACTTTGCTCAGCCATTGTATCCCACACATCTAGCAGTCTGACGAATTCCCTTTGCATCCTTTTCATTCCAGCACCAGGCCGTGGCTGGCGCAGCAGCAGCAAGAAGACGCGAACCAGGCAATAGAGAAGAAGTACCTGAGCATGTGGCGGCGGAAAAAAGTGCGTTGCAACTTCTCGTTACCAAGGCCGTCAGACAGAATGGGGACGTACAAACGCTCATGCATTGTGGCCTTTATGTTGTGCTTTAGGAGCTCGAGCGCAAGAAGAAGCTCAAGGATAAGAAGACAATGCGGAAAGAAGGTGAGGGAGGCGCTGTTGCTGAGCTGAGCTGAGCTTGCCGAAGGTGTCGCCAATACCACTGTAAGTGGACTGACTGACCATCGTTCTCTCCTTGGTTTTTCTATGGGTGGAGCAGCATTACTGAACAGCGGCGAGCCCCCTGCTTTCCAGCTTTCATAACGAAGGACGCAGAAAACTCGCGAGCGCGGGGCGCATGAGGAGCTGCTGCTGCTGCTGCTGCTGGGGGGCATTTTGAAAAGAATCCGCGACACTGGAGTCACACCTTTCGACAGGCTCTGCGCCGCGTAGACCTTATTTATTACTCGGGCAGGAAGAGGAGAACGAACGGCTCACAGGCTCACAACAGAACGAGACGCGGTGGGCGACCCCACCTGCTGCTTGCTCACTCACTCGCTAAAGCTACACGACGGCGGAAAGCAATCTGCGACTCATGTTGGTTTTGAAATTCTCGTGTTTCATGATTGTGTGGCCGTCATTGTTTGGCTGTATCTCTTTCTTTGGACATGGTTTTGGAGGTTGCTTCGTTTCTTTACTTGCCGAGAGGCGGGAAGTCGTCGTTGTACCCGCCGCCATTTCGTGCGCCGCGCACTGGGGACGGACTGCTGTGCTGGTGCTGGTACTGACGGCCGTGTGGCGAGTTGTTGTATCCGTAGCCGCCACGACCACCAGCTCCTGCTGCTGGCGGCGGTGGTGGTGGAGGAGGAGTGTTCATGGAGAAACCACTAGCAGCGCCACCGCTGCGGAAGTGGTCCGGTGGCGGCGGCGGACGCATCATACCCGTGTTGTCTATTCTATTGTACTCGCCCCCGGGGGGAAAGCGTCGGCTGGGCAAAGGCGGCTGCTGTTGCTGGCTGTAGTAGTCCATCTGCGGCGCCGGGTAGCGGCCCATTTGCTGCTGCTGAGCCTGCGGATGAGGATATCGACTGTACTCGCTCGCATTGTTGCTGTTGTTGCGCGACGGGCGATACGCGTCGCGGTTGCGCGTGAAATCCGGGTCGTTCATCTCCTGCTCGCGGTTGCGCCACAGCACCTTGCTCTCCTTCCAGTTCTTCGTGCTCTGTGCGCGTGGGGCTCCGGTCGAAGTCGTGGACGCCGCGCTGTCTGATGAGTCCGCGCGGTCCTGAGCATCCGCAATGTCCTGGCGCTGCTGTGGTTTGTTCACTTGTCCCCCTGGTCCTCGCCCCGCTGCAGCGCCTCCCCGTCCACCAAAGCCACGACTGCCGTCAGGTCCAGCGGCCTGCTGGTTGTTGTTGTAGTGCAGCTTTGCGCCAGCGCCACTCAACGATGATTCGCCACTTGTATTCGCTGATGCAGCAGCACTTGGGGATGAGTTCGAAGACGCTGAGGACGACGTCGGCTCGGCGCCGGTGTCCTCGCCAAAGATCCGCGCGCGCGCCTCGGCGTACGCTTTCTCCCGGTCCTGCATGGACCGCTGCGCGTTCTTGGCGTCGCCGGGGTTCTTGCCGCCGTTTACACCGGTCTGCGCACCGCGCTTGCGCATCATGATCTTGGGCGCCGTGGCGGGCGTCACGGTCTGCTGCTGCCTGTCCGAGGACAAGTCGATCAGCAGCACGCTGGGCACGATGCTCTGCGACGTCCTAAACAGCGTCACAGCACGTGACGAGTTGCCGTCATAGCCACCATTTCCACCTGCGTACGGATTGTACTCGGCGGTCTGGTGCTCGAGGCAGCAGCGCTCGGCGAGCCGGTGGATGATCAGCCGGTGGTACGACGACAGCGGCGGAAACACGAGCTGCGACTCGCGCGGGTTCTTGATGAAGCGCACGATCTGGTCCTCGAACTTGAGCAGCGTCAGCCGCTCGCGTGGATTCTCCAGGCACGCGACCAGCACGGGGTCCATGGGTCCATGTCCGCCGTCGAGAGCAGACGCAGCAGCCGCACTCGCAGTCGCGGCACTCACGGGCTGCGCGTGCGCACTGCTCGGATCGAAGAGCACACGCTCATAGGCGCCACCATCCTGTGCCGGCAGCGGCGGCGGCTGCATGATGCGCATCTTCCCCATTGCCTGCGCGGCGGCGTCCACGCTAAGCGCGGCCATGGCGCGCGCGCTCGGGTCCTCCTGGGTCTCCCAGTCGTCGTCGCTACCGCCTGACGGTGGCAGAGGGGGAGCCGCCACCGGTAGCTTCACTTCTTGCTCTCCTTCACGCAGCATGTTCAGTATCAGCAGAGTACTCGCACACGTAGTGGCGCAATCGGTGGTCGTCGAGTGAGGCTGGAGGATCGTTCACCTTCGAGAGATGAAGGGATCTGCGCGTGTCGTTACCTGAAGAGAGCGCTAGAGAGAGAGAGAGAGAGAGAGACGTTAGCGCAGGCATGTGTGTAGAGAGAGGGTGGGGCTGTGCACGCCGGTAAGAGCTCGTGAGAGCAGCCACGTACGTCCGGTGGCTCCAGCGTTGCGATGGTGGTCGAGCGCCAGTGTGCCTCGTCCTGGAAAGCTGGATGGAGTTGTTGCACCACGAATGGATCACCCGCATTGTTTCACTTGCGAAATTCCATATACACTGTTTTGGACGTCACGAAATAACTTCCATGTTTAAATTAAGGTGGCAGCATAACAGAACTGCTCGAAGCTATTACGTGCACGTCAATTTGAAATGCGACTATTTACTTTATTTATGTTACCTGTATCTTCTAATATTCTAAAGTCTTCTATTTTCCTCCTGTCGCGATTGGAATCTCCCGAGTTTCCCCAAATAGTCCCCCCCGCGGAGGCAGTATTAATGATTAGCGCGCGCGATTTGTTTTGTTGCTGCTTCCTCCTAGTGAGCAAGCGCATGTTGTTGTGAACGTTCGTTGCCTCCCGCTGCTTCCTACCTGTTGTTGTCGCTGATGCCGCCGCTCTCTCCATCCATCCATTGCGCACGCACAGCATCTCTTGTGTGTCGTAACTCCCTCGCCATCAACGAACGGAGTGACCAACGTGCCCTCCCTCGTCACCTTCAACCTCCATATTGCGCTCTCTCTCTCTCTCTCTTCGGGTTGACTCTCTTGGACACGCGTCACTCGATTTCGTCCGCGCACGAAAAAGACTAGCTACGTCGTCTCGGTGGTCTGGTCTCCGTGCGTCTTGGGTCGGCGATGGTAGCTGTGGTGGTAAGACCGCTGCTTCCGGTCGGCGTGCTTTAGCGCTTGACTCAGCGAACTGATCTTCTTCCTCGGTAACCCCAGATCGTCCCCATCCATGTAAATGCCGCGGTGGATGTCGAGATCCCGAAGGTGCACGCGGTCGACGTGGCCTGCTGCCAGAGGCTGCTGTGCCATGTGCTGTAACACGTGTAGATTCTGCCCTTGACTGTCCTCTTTGTCACCCGTCTCGCTCAGGTCTTGGTCCTCGTCAGCAACAGCACCTGAAACAGCAGCAGCAGCCCCGCTACTTGCTCCGCTGTCTGTAAATCCATCATCATCATCCGCACTCTCCTGTTCGTCCGCCGCCGACACACTCAACCGGCTGTCGCTGTGGTAAAACTTCTGCAGCAGCGCCTTGCGGATCTCCTCTCGCTGCGGGTGCTCCTGTTGAATCACGCGGATGCGCTCCATGGACGCTTCCTCCTGGCGCCGCAGCCGGTCGTACTCCTCCGCCTCCTGGGCCTGCAGCTCGAGCGCGAACGTGTAGTCCGGATCGTCACTTCCCGAGGGCCGCTCGTCGCGCGGTATCTCCTGCTGGACGACGCTCATGACGCCGTACTCGCAGTCGGCGGCGCTCGGCACCTCGACGAAGCACCAGCCGACTTGGTGGTCGTCGCCGAAGCGCCCGGCGATCTCGAGCTCGAACTGCTCCTCCTCCTCGCGCTGCAGCTTGGCCGCGAGCTCCTCGTCCATGACGTCGTAGAGGTTCACGCCACCGCCCGCGCGCGCCGCGGCTGCGGCCACGGGGCTACCCCACGGGTTTCGACTCATGTTGACTGACTGCCTGACGCTGGTGCCTTGACTCTGTCTCGACTTCGCTCGCGCTCGCTGCGCCTTCGGGCTCGCTGGTTTCAAAGCAGGACAGGCTGGTTTGGTGCAGAACCCAGAACAACCACTCCGCGGGCCACTCAAGTGTGAGTGAAGGTTACCCTTCTCCTCCTTTCTCTTTCCGCGCACAGTCCCACAGAAAAGAGCGAGCGAGAGAGAGAGAGAGAGAGCAGGTGATTCGCCAACATTGGAAAACAAAAACAGCAGCAACAAACATCAATTTCAGACCTGGAGATTTCGTCCAAAGGGTCTCGACAAGCGCAACATCCAAGAGACCACATGTAGGTTTCACATGTCAACGGCTCGACCATGAAATTGACGCCAGCAGGGACCCGGGCATCGCGCAACCAACATGTGGGGTCCATTCTTGCTGCCATCGTCGTTGACAGACGCTTCGAGCAACACTTTGCGCAACGTTAGCGTGCCCAGCATGGAGATGTCAAAAACCTCGCGGAGTGCATTTCGCGGCAGCTGTCATTTGGCCTGGAAATTGGCGCGTCCAGTTCGAAAAGGCGATTTCGGACAAATCCTCGTCGAAGAGACGCAAGCAAAAGTTGATTTCACAATCGCCTGCATCATTTCGACGAATCAGGCGAGGTGAGAATGATTTTGGCCAATCGTACTTCGCTCTCGAACAGAAACGCCGAGCTTTATATATACAGTGATCGCAATCGAAAGGGTATCGTATTGTGAAGGAGCAGGCCAATGTATCATTACTACCCGTTTAGATACGATGGAAGCAACATCCGGAATGGTCGTGAGCCGACCGACTTGCTCGCTCGTTTCATGTGCATGTTGCTCCGTCAGAAACTGCCTTCGGACGCAAAGCGTTCTCTCGCTTGCTTTTTGCTTGAAGTGCTGCGGGCTGATGCAAGTGAAAAATGGCGCCAGAGCGCACGACCGTTGCGTCGCATGCAGGAAGTGCATGAGCATGCGCCAGAGCGGTTCGTGACCTCATCTGTTGGGACACCCAGAGGCGACACGGACGCACGCGCAAGGCGGCGGCGGCTGTTCGGGGGAACACCGCAAAGCAAGTCGCTTTTGCTCACACCATGAGCATGAGCATGAGAGCCATTCGTTCATGCAGGAGGAGGTGTCGAGTCAGCCGGACCAAAAGAGACCTTCGCGCAGCCTGCCAGAGTGCAGCCTGCCTTCAACGTCACGAATGCAACTGACAAAGGCGGACAAGTCAGCCGCGGCCGCCCACTCAGCATTCAGCTCACATCGCACCTCCAGCGAAGATTCACAATTGATCCACTTTACTCTGTGGCGGAAACAGAAGGCACTGGTGGTTCCGACGATGGCTGGGAGAACTGCACGGCTTTTACAAAACAAATCCTTCGTGGTCAGCTGAATATCACGTCACACATCCTTTTGATTGGCTCTGCATTCGCAAGGTGGACGACTTTCTGACGCGAACCCTATACACTCCACGATACGCCTCCAGTTGGAACGGTCGATAGCGGACCTGTGGCAGTCAGTACCTGCTCGGATCGGATGGCACGGTGGCTTTCGCTTTGCTGGCTATCTCTCGCAGCCAGAGCGCGCTTCTCTTATAGACCCTGCAGACTTGATCAAACTCTCTGCTCGGAATGATCGCGACACACCGCACATCGTTCCACCCGTGTTCCCACCCTCTGACGCATCCTCCTTGAAAAACATCGGGACCTGGGGAATCTCGATGAAAAGTCGGCGAGCTTTTGTGGCTTCGTGAGAGCATCGTGAAGCCTCTGCAAATGAGCAGCTATTCGTTGAAAGCCCAGATCGAGATGCTCGAAAAAAGCAACATATCCGACCTTCTCCGCGCATCCAGCGGACTGGATGCGAAATTTAGCGCCAATATCGGACAAACTCTCGGACATTTGTCTCAAACTTCCAGATTTCTCACGCTCTTCGGATCCGAATGTGGCTTCCAAAGTGAGGATTTCTTGCATCGGACTGGCTTATTCGCAAAGCTTTTTCGTCCGCAGCTGGGTGTGGTTGGATGGGGGGAATACAAACACTCACTCGCACGAGTCTGAAACGGCCACTTTTCGTGAACGACGTTTGAAGGAAGAAAAGGGTCGCCGAAAAACTGGATCGATCGCCACCCACTCGACTTGCGCTCGTGACATCACCTGCCACGCAAAGCAATAGCAAGCCATGCACATGGGCGACAAGATGCACAACATTTTGGAAGGAACTCGTTGGGCCGTTTGACTGTGCCCTGCTCTCGCTCGGTCGGCCTGAAAAAGGCCAGCGACCTTTTCTCTTGCACAAACGGCAAAAAAGAGTGTCCCTCGCTCGCTTGCACTTTCCCCCCTCATCGGGCAACCTCCCTCTCTCCATCCCCTCGGTCTCCCCGTGAGAACACCACCCTGGATGCGCAACTTTCCCCTCGGCTCACACACATGCTCAAACAAAATTCCTTGGCTGCACCTTTCCCTTCAACGCCCGCGATCGCCATTGCCATTCCCATTGCGAGCAGCTTAGTTCGCATTACTCCGACAACAGACCCAACTCGCGCCGCCTCCACGTCACGTGTGCGGGCCAGTACCAGCAAGAGAGAAGACAAGTTCACTTACGACAGCTAACATGTTCCCAGCGCTCGTGACCAACGTGGTGACCAACGTGCCGCTGCCGTGGACCAAGAACGCCAACTCGGGCCGCAGCAGTGAGGGCAGCGACCTGCTCGACCTCAAGCAGAGCCTCCGCGCCCAGGGCGCGAACGTCAAGCGCACGCGCACGACGAGCTCGCAGATGGACCTCGACGACGCGGACAACCACTTCAGCGACGACCTCACGGAGACCGAGAGCGCCGTGTCGGCGTCCTCGCCGTCCATGAAGCACTTCCGCACGCTCAACCACGCGAGCTTCGACCCGTACGAGCAGCAGCAGGCGCCGCTGCGCGCCACCGTGTTCTCGTATGCGCGCGCGGGGCTCAACAACTCCAAGATGCTCTTTGGCAAGATCCCTTCGGCGGCCGGTCGACCGTCGCTGAAGCAGCACTCGCGAAGCGTGAGCGATTTCTCAGACAGCGACTTCGCGCCGTTCACGCCGGGGACGATCGTTTCGACCAAGTTCGGCCTCGGAACGGTGATTGAAGTGCGGGAGAGCGACGGTGTCACTGCTGTCCAGCTCCAGAGCCAACCACCGATGATGCTGTACACTTCAGGAGACGACGACGAGTACTACTCCGTGCCGGCGCTCGTGGGCGACTGGGTGCACACCCCCGCTGGCGAAGGCTGCGTGCTCGGCTACGACTCGTACGACCAGATGTACGCGATCCGCATCGGCGGAGAGGTGGAGTACGAGTGCCGAATCCGACAAGGTGACGTGCAGCGGTACGTTCGTCCACGACGCAGCTCGCTCGGCAGCGCACCGTCGTCGGTGATCCAGAAGGGCATCTCGACCGCTCTCAAGACGATCGTCTCGACTTCCTCGGGCATCTCCGCGTCCACGTACCACTTCGTGTCTAACAAGTACTACAACGGCCAGTGTGTGATCACGGCGTTCGGTTCTGGTTGCATCACGGCGCTCGACCCTGTGCAGAAGACCGTTCAAGTCCAGCTCACGTGGGGCGCGACGGCGTATCTGAATGCTGACATGATCAAGTTCTACCCGAAGGCTCTTGTAGGCATGGAAGTGACGACGAAGTTTGGCGCTGGCCGAGTGGAAGCCCTGCGACCAGAAGACGCGATCTACACGGTGCGTCTGAACGAAGTGAAGATCGGGGAGAGCAACATCGTGTACGTGCACGAGTCGGACGTCGCGCGCACCCGCCGGTTAACGTCTGCGGTCGAGAACGTGCAGAAGCAGGTCCGAGGGCGGTGGATGGCGTTTGCGCAGAAACGCTTCTCGAAGGCGGAGCGCATCCCGGCGACGCGGCCCGAGGAAGAGATCTCCACTGCGGGCATCTAAGCAAGCGTCAAACGCTGCTGTCGATGGGCATCACCACCTCAGCAGCTGTGTGTCCCCCGCTGTGCTGACGCCCTCCTGCTTCAGCCGAGACCGGAAGACAAAAACTATTTTATTCAGCCAGGCATCGACCCGACGACGAATGGATCGCGCGAGCGCCTCGACTACTACTACTACGATATGTGTGTTGGTTTGTACCTCGGAAATAGCGAGCGAGCAGTTCGCTGGAAGAAAAAAAGCACGAAGAGCGAGAAGGATCCCGCCCAAGGCAGACGAGTCCCCCAGCCAGTCAGTGAGAACGAATGAAGCTCCAAGAAAGAAGATCGGCACTTCACCCGACGAAGCTGCGATAGTCTTGACCGCGGACCTCTGTGGAATCCTGAGAGCTCGCCATCAAGAAACAGTGATTTATTACTCCCTCCAAGACGACAAAAATGAAGGTTACCCCAAGGATGTGAGCAGAGTGAGCGAGGTAAGACGTAGCTCGAAATTGCGCCTCTCCTCTTGCCAGTTCTGCTTTTCACCGCTAACTTTTTAGCGAGCGGAGCACCATATTCCTCAAGGTTATGTAAAGTACCAGGAGTGATAGCGAGCAAAGAATAGCGCCGGCTAACGAGAATGATAAATATACCACCCGCTGTGCTCGAAGCTCAAGTCGCTCGCTCCGCTCTGCCAAGACCCGAAGACGGGATTGGATTCGGACTCGGATACACTCACGCAGGACAGGCTGATCATCGCGATGCCTGTCACCCAGAACGTCGTTCTGATTCGGATACAGAGCTTCCCCGATTTAGACGCCTCCACGCAGGATACCGGGTCTGGCTAATCATCGCACTGCTGCTGGTGGTGCAGGGTGGCTGTGGGATAAGCCCTCTCCGAGCGAGGCTGCGGCTCCGTGGTCCGAATTGGGCGAGAAGATCGAGATTGCTGGATGGCGTCACGAGTGCTTGAGATCGATGTCATGCAGCAACGGCATTCTCGAAGCTCCTGCGCTTCGCAACAGCTCGTGCCCTCTCTCACTCAGCGTCATCTGCACGCTCCGCGTGAAGCATGCGCCGGCTGTCCAATAACCCCAAGTCCGCGCCAGTGATCGAGTTCGTGCCAGGTCTCGTGTACTACACCGCCGTTGCGGCAGACCCGGCGCCGAGCGATGGCATCATCTACTTCTCGATCGACGACAAGCTCCACTACAACAACTTCTACCTGGACTTTGGGCCGCTGAACCTCGGATGCACGTTCCAGTTCTGCACGGTGCTCAGCAAGATGGTGCACTCGGCGCTGCAGACCCAGCGCCGGATCTTCTTCTACTCGTCTCCCGAGCCAGCGTTCCGCGCCAACGCCACTTGCTTGCTCTGCTGCTGGGGAGTGCTCTCGAATGGCATGCGACCTGAAGACGCCGTCGCCAAGTTCTCGTCGATGACCTTCCCTCCGTTCCACGACGCGAGTCCGACCGAGTGCGAGTACAAGCTCACGATCCTCGACTGCATCAAAGGGTTGCTGAAGGCCGTGGAGCTCAAATACGTGAACCCGACCGAGTTCGACGTGCGCGAGTACCACCACTACGAGCAGGTCGAGAACGGTGACTTGAGCTGGGTCTCCCCTAAGTTCCTCGCGTTCGCTGGCCCACATGACACGTTCTCCGCGAGCGCCGACGGATACGTGACGCTCACGCCGGAGCACTACATCCCGTACTTCAAGAAGAAGAACGTGACGCTCGTGGTGCGTCTGAACGAGAAGCAGTACGACGAGAAGCGCTTCACGAACGCCGGCATCAGCCACTTGGATCTGCTGTATCCAGATGGCGCGAACCCACCCGAGTTCATCCTCAAGCAGTTCATCCTGGCATGCGAACAAACGTCTGGCGCAGTAGCAGTGCACTGCAAGGCTGGACTTGGACGCACGGGCACTTGCATCGGCGCGTACCTGATGAAGCACGACAAATTCACGTCGAAAGAGGTGATCGGCTGGCTGCGCATCTGCCGCCCTGGGAGCGTCATCGGTCCGCAGCAGCAGTTCATGGACGTGATTCAGCACAAGATGTGGCGCGCAGCGAAGGAAGAGCAGGAGTGCAGCATCGCGTCTTCGACAATGTTCGGCTCTTCGTCTTCAGGCAGTAGCAGTGACAAGCGACTGACGAAGCAGGCGTCCACGAGCCTGTTCAGCATCAACATTTTCTCGCGCTCAAGCAAATCCGACGGGAATGCGAACAAGTCCAGCAGCCCCAAGGTGAGAGATCCTTCTCCGAGCACCACCAAGCACAGCAGTGGGTTGAGCGCCAGCAAGCCTCCACCTCATTACGGGAATGTGGTGCCTTCGAAGCACTCGGAGGAGAAGACCCAGGGCGACAACCTGCTGCAGCTGAAGCAAGGCTACCAGCATCGCTATGTGAGGTGAACGACCTGAGAGCGCGCAAAATATTTATTGAAGGGAGATATTCGAGTAAGAATCAAGCAGAGGTCTTCCCACATATCTCCCGTTCTCATCGTTGTCTTGGTTCGATCGCCTGCCAGCTTGCAATTTGACAACCCGAAATTAACCAGACGTGTGGATGAATGAGCACTTTGTCGAGCTTTGTGACTGAAAAGCTGTGCCAACCAATCAGGCGGCACGACAGATCAAATTGATTGCCACTGTCATCAAGCCCGACCCGTCAAAGCCTGATGCCATCAGCAACTTCTCTTTGCCCGTGCACGCGCAGCCTCACTCCTATTTCCCGCCAGCCGAGAAACTGCACAGTAAGGACGCCAGAGTCGCATTTTCAGGGGGCGGGCGACCATGAACACAGAAAAGTCGAGCGCTCGAAGAGCGAATGTGATCACGAAGCACCTCGTGGACGCAGCGAAAGAGCGATTGCTCGCTCGCGTTCGGGAGTTCGAAGCCTCCGGAGATGATGACGAAGTGGACATTGAAGAGGAGGTCGTGTGAGGCGTGACGTTTGAGGAACTGGAGCGCGTGTGCGGGCGAGCTCTCAAGGGCACGTCGTACATCTTACGAGACAGCGCGCTCTTTATCACCGAAGTCCCGAATGCCGTTCACGACAGAGTCCACTCCAAGCTCAACTGCGTCCTCTCCAACTACGCAGATGCCCGTGATCTCGAATCGAGCCTAGCAGAGCTACACGACTTCCCTCTCGAGCCCGATGTTTCCATCACGTCCTCTGGTGAACGAGCGCCAGTGCTGGTCGCAGAGATCGAAGTCGGGCATCGAACGGTGGCGAAGCTCATTGAGCTGGCGAGAGACGTGTACTTGGTGAACAATGCGGTGCAACGCGTGCTTGGGGTCTGCATCTTCGGCTCCCGACTTCCAGCGCGAAGAACGGGTCTCTAGCGATTTGCGGCGCTTGCTGTGCCTTTTGCTCGTGATCCAGAGACTCTTGGGACTCGAGTCATCGCGGAAGCTTCGATTGGGAATGCGCCGATGAGTGGTAATGTGCTCCAGAGCCTGAGCAGAGTCGCTTCAGTGCATGAGCCCATTCCTGGACGTCGAAGTGCCCATTAGCCGAGCTAACAGAGGCATGAGAGATCAGTATCGAGACACACCGCGCTTTTTCTCAGCAGATCGATCTCTGGGAGCTGTTTGTCGCGGCTGGCTTTGACGACCAATTCTTCGCAGCAGGGTGGAAAATCTAGTCTGTGGTCAGTCAGTCGCGTGTGTCTGTCGTCGGTCGCGTGGCACTTCTTGAGCAGAAGCATTGCTGACATTATTTGGTTTTGGTGGCGCCCTCGTCATATCCCATCTTGCTGTTTGTGATCTTGCCGATGCCCACGAGTCTCTCACAATCGCAACCTACAGCAGCAACAAGACTCGACAACAGCTCATTCACAAGTGAATAATCAAACTGAGGAAGCTCCGTAAGGTTTGAAAACATGTACTCTTGGCAAAAAAATGACAAAACTTGCGCCGTGGGAGAATGGCGCGCTGCTGCTCCATGTCGAAGCGACAAAATCGCGATTTCTACAACAGCAGCAAAAATGAATCAAAGCGGTGGACTGCCCAGACCGTCGGTGCCAGCCGAGTCCGCTAGCTCACCTGGCCGCGGCCGTAGGTCCCTTCTGGGCACTTGTACTCCTCGGGGAGTAGCGACCGCTGGAGCGCGTTGAACGCGTACTGGCGCTTGCCCGTGTTCTTGAACGCGTTCTCGAGGCGCACGCCGTTGCTTCGCATGGTCGACACGGTTCGGATCACAAACTCCTGCGGGAGGCCGTGGTGGTCACAGAGCAGCTGGATCTGCTCCAGCGTCACAGACATGCCCGTGCGGTCCTTCGCACTCTTGCAGGAGGTGACACGGCCAGCACCGAGAAGTCGACAGAGTCGCGAGCTCTCTTGGATGATCTTCGGGTGTTTGGTCTTCACGACCTGCTTGCGAGCGGCACCGATGCGTTCCTCGAGCGACGACAACAGCGGCTCGATGAATGCCACGGGTGTTGGCACTGCTTCAGGCTGTCGGCAGCAAGGGACAGAACAAAAAGATGAGCAAAACTGAAAATGGCACGAGCAACCAATGCGCATGCAGCTAACGGACGTACCTTCAATGCCGCGAGCTTCTTGTACTCCTCGATGTACGCAGTGAGCACACGGAAGCTCTTCTGGTTGATCGTGTCCTGCAGGTACGTCTTCTTGCCGCTCGCATTGTTTGCCAGGGTCTGCATCTCGTTGATTCCCTGCGTGAACAAGACTGGCGTGACTGGGATCGCACCACTGCTGCGAAGCTTCGCTGGGATAGTCGCCAGCACGCTTTCTTGGCACCGGATGCCGACCACGACGATGTACGCGCCGCTCTTCGCCCCCTTGTTGACGCGCACGGACACCACGCTCGGGAGGTTCGTGTTTCGCAAGTGCAGGTTGAGCGTGGATGGCAGGTGGCTTGGAGGCGACGTGTCCAACACGAACGTCATGTTCTTCATCGCGTCAACCGAAGCGGAGAAGTCTTCCAGCATGCCGATTTCTTTTCCTTGCGTCGACAGCAAGCTCTCGACCTGGAAGAGGAACCCGATCGAGTCGATCAATTGCAGGAAGTGGCGATCGGTCGGATGCTGCAGTGACAGCTCCAAGCTGCGGCAGAACGAGGTCACCAGAGCTGTCAGCGCCTGCGAGACACACATGTCCAGTCGCGTGGTGAGCTGCCACAGAATCTCGTCCTGCGAGCGGAGGTCCGCTTTCGTCCAGTCAAGCTGGTCGCCATCGAAGGAAGCACCGCCGCGATCAGACTGGTCGCTCTGGAGACGAGACAGGGTTCGCTTTTGCAACTTGTTGCGCAAGCTCAGGATGCTGCCGCTGTGGCGAAACTTGAAGCAGTGCGCAGCAAAGGCACCGACAGTGATGGTCGGGTACGCTTTCACTGAGCTCGAGGTTCTTCTGGTGCGCTGGGAACGAAGGTCCGCTGTTGGTCCGACCCACATGTCTTGAACGTGCTATTGAAGCGACCATACAGAAGGAGGAGATTGTCAGCTCAGCACATTTTGAGTTTGACTTCAGTCAACAAACTAGGACTTACCAAGTTGATCGGTAAGAATCGGAGCGCCGCGCTCTTCTTCTCCGTGCTGGCCTTGTAATTCACTCCTTCCTCGGCACGGTTAATGCACACTTGGAGGCAATCACGTAGCGCATCCACGTACAATCGGCGTCGCTGCACACGCTCTTCCAGCCACTTCTGAACGACGGTTTGGTCATTCTCGTCCTGCAAGAAACAAAGAAAGGTGGTGAGCTCATGGTCGTACAACACCCACAATATCAGCTGTCAAATACCACATACCTGGATCTGGTCGATGAGGTTGTCATACAGTCCGCCCATCAGCCCGTTCTTGCATTTGGTCTCGAAACTTGCCAGCTCTGCTTTCGCACGCGCGAGGTCCTCAGATCGCTCGGCACGAAGAAGTTCGAGGTACTGACGCGGAATCTCGTTCGTGAAGACGCTCTCTGTCATGTCTTCGACAACCATCTCGTTCCCTTCCGCGAACTGGAAGCTCTTCGTGACGTAGAAACCGTTGTTCTCCTTCAGCGTTCGCGTCGACACGGTCATGGACTTGATGCGGAGGTTTGGCGGATCGTCACGTGCTGACGACGTTTCTACCACGTGGCTGGCGATGTAGCGGCGATGCGATCCTTCGCGCGCGACCAGGTTCATCTCGTCCGAGGCAAGCATGTCGCTGGAGGAGCAAGTAAACTCACAAAACACTTGCGGTCTCGTCGGTGGAGATAAACCCATTCCAGAGACACGCGCATGCTTCGCGCGTTCGTCAAGTTGCATCGAAGAAGACCTGGTGTGGCTTGGAGCATCATTTGGGAATCGATCTACGCTCTGAGTTCCCACGATCCCGTCCGGTAGCTCGTACACGACGAACCGCAGCACTGGGTTCGTTGGCATCACTGGGATCTGGAGCACAGACAGAAAGGTCGCCACCTGTGTTACCGAGCCGTCGGTCGTCGAGTCCTCCACCAGGGTCGGCAGCACTGTTTCGGTGAAACCCACACGAACCCACTGCGAATTGGTCATGCCGATCGTCGACGCTCTCATCGACAGAGATTGGCCGCGGCGGTACTTCATGTTTTCTTGCTGGATGCCAGTCTGAAGAAGCGAGCTGATGCTGGAGCGATGGCGAATTGCAGACGGGAGGTCTTCGAACTCGTCCTCACCGGTGACGTCATTCTCGCTCACTTCAGCCACGTACAGCTCGACGAAGCACGCGTGAGCGATTGGTACCTTGGAGACGAGCTGAACTGACAGCGCCAAGATGTTCTGGTTACCTTCGATACTCTCAGCGCCAATTGGAGCGTAATCGGTGTCGAAAAAGTTGGAGGCGCCCGTCCACGTGCCGCTCACTAGGTCGTCGTCTTCAAACATCGGGTTCTTGTCATCGACATTCTCTTTCGTCACAGAGCGATCCTTGACGTGAAGAGAAGGGTTCCAGTTCATGCCGTGCAGTCGAGGGTTCCACTGGAGCACGAGGAAGCCTGCTGGGGGGATCAGCGTCGGGAGCCAGATCGTGAACGTGTACCACACGACAGCGTTGATCTTCCAGTACTGAGTGTACAGTATCAAATTCAGGATGCACGAAATCCCCAGCGAGAGCGAAATGGCGATGATCACCGCAAGGTACGTCCGCAGCGACTTTCTCATCACCGACACGATCTTCTCGTCGAAAACGTCGCCAGAGTGCTGAATGAGACGCGAGCCGCGACCGATGACGTAGCCGCCCAACACTAGCAGCACGATGGCCGTGAGCAAGATCATGATGTCGCCTCCGAACACCGCAGCGAAGTACCACGAGGAGTTGTGCACGTACTTGCAGACTTCCTGAACGGCATACTTCCACTGGTATGGCTGCAGATCCGGGCAGTAGTCGCTTTCACACAGGCGCTTGTTGTACCGCGGATTCTTCAGGTAGTCGTTGTACGTGCACTTGAAGAAGTCCGTGAGCGTGATCATGCCGTACAAGACGTACATGTAGAAGATCGCGTTGGTCAGCATGAACGCTAGCAGGATGTAGACGCGACGCAGCTTTCGGAAGCTCTGATTAAGGACGGTCAACCAGTGGAAGCAGACCGAGGTCATCATCGTCCACGTACAGCACACCGTGATCTGTCTCAGAACGTAGTAGATGTGACTGTTGTTGGTGTCGTGGCCATTGGACGAGACGTGGATCCAGATCGCGTTGCCGATGATCGAAAGCAGGAAGATGAGGATGACGCACACCGACGTCATGTCGTTGAAGAACGTACTTCCCGAGAAGGTGACGCCATTCTAACAAAGATAAGTACAGGTTAGCGCAATGCACAGTGCCCAGTCAAGCGCGTGTAAGTAGATGAACACTTGACGCACCATTCGTGTGATCAGGATCGCCCCAACGAGCGCGACCGAGTAGATCGTCACGGACATCACGCTGTACACGCTCAGCCCGTGGTTCGAGTCTGCAACACAAGAGCAGAGAATGGCTGATTAGAAAAACAAGTACTCCGATACAGCTGCAACATGATTGCAGCAATGAACTCACTTGTGGATTCGTGGGCCAGCAGCTGGGCACAGTCTTTCCCTTGAAGCGTCTCTTGGTCAATCAGGGCAACCTCGACAAGCTGCGGCAGCCAGAAGCGGCCCGTCCTGTTCGATTCTTTTACGTTCGCCCAGATGACGCCGGCGATCTGCAGCTGAAACGTGAAGTCCGTGTTGATCTCCCAGGACTTGTTTGTACCAGCACCCGACGGGATCAGCTTCTTCACGCAGAAGTACGTCTCGTTCGCAGAGTCGATTACCAGGCGAGAGTCTCCAGGTGACGAGTACAAGTTAATGTACGGGTTGCCATCCTTCATGTACGCTGCGCTTGCGAGATTCTCGAATGTCACGTTGGCGGCTGACGGGCGCCCCTTTCGAGCACACGCTGACGATCGCAAGTCGACGCACACTTTCGGATCCACCGAGCCGAGACCGATGACGGTGGAGGTCGAGAACGACAGCGTGAGAGTGCTGGAGTCGCCGTCGACCCAAATCAGCGATGAGTGAACGGTTCCGTCTTCAGTCTGTGGGACGTCCATGGCTGCGAGATTCAGAGCAGCTAGATTCGCGCCTGCCACCGCTACCGAGTCCGACGTCGCAGCGTCGATGCTCATTTCTCGCATTCGTCTCTGTCGTCTCGTGGATGCTGATCCCAGTGTCCCCGACGACTTCTCGTACGCCAAGATGACCGCCACACTGGATGAGCTGAAACCTTCAGTAGATCCGCTGATGACACTGCGCGTGAGCTTGAACACAATCGGCGCCTTCGAAACCAGATTCATCAGGTCCTCTCTGTCTTGCAGCAGATCCATCACGTTGATGAACCCGACCCGGGTGGAGTTCTGACTCGCGCAGTTCGAAACATCCGTCACGGCGCTGCACGGACGAACTTCGGTCACTCGTGTAATGTCGGGCTTACTCTCTTGACCAGTCAGCGTGACTTCGACCGCAGTCATATCCCACGTCACGAATCGCCAGCTCTTCGGGAGGCTGATCGTCACCCACCATTTGCTCGATGTCGTCAAAGGACTTTCGTCCCCCAAGTTGTGGAACGCCCCCATGATATCCGACGCCAGCAACGTGAACGTGATGTTTGCGACGCTGTTGGGCGTGGTTGGAGTTACCTGGAGCTTGTACGAGTCCGTCGACACTGTCAAGAAAATCAAAGCAATACAAACGCCCACACTCAACCGCGCGAACTAGACGAAGGAGATAGAACCAGGAGATGTGAACCTACCACACATCTTGTAGCCGACGCGGCACGTTCCAGCGATCGAAGCTTCGCACATCGAGTTGGTAGAGTTTCCAGGATACTCATTCTGGCACTCAGTGTTCTTGCACCGACAGAAGTCTGAGCGATACGGCGTCG
>JAASFQ010000040.1:0-64958 GCA_023333845.1 Globisporangium polare | reverse complement strand
GGAGATTCAGGCTCCGAGGCTTCGGGCTCCATCGGATCCGAGGTGTCCGCATTCGTCTCGTCCGTAGCATCAGGGTCAGTCGGATCCGAGGTGTCATCAGTGTCGCTTGGCATCGACATGGGGTCGCCGTCTGGAATACCAGTGCAGTCGGCAATAATGTAGTCATCCCAGTCCGCGTCCCAGGCAGCAGCGATGTCCGTGGAAGGGTACTGGCGTTTCTCATCGTTCGTTACGCGGTACAAATTCGGGTCGTCTTCACTGCACTTGATGCTTGCACCCTCTTCGATGCCGAAGTTGGCGCTTCGGAAAGCGCTGGCTTGGGCCGCAGTCTGACTCAGCGTCGTCTGACCGACACCATTCCCACTGCTGGACGAGTGAAGCGCGACGCCCGCGACGACGGCGGTCGTGAGCAGCGCCGTGAGTCCGAACGCCAGTCGTTCTCGCTTTCGCTTCGCAGCAAGCGCGTTGGTCTCCACCGCAATCTGGTCTACAGTGGAGGGGGCGAGCTGAGCCTCCTCGTCGTGATCCGTTCCATAGCTTTCCCAGTTCATGGCGAGCTCCTTCAGCGATCACTTGCAAGGGTCGAGGGGAATTCACGAGTGACTATGCATCGCACACGTGAAGTCTGCAGATGGTCGCTTTCGTGTGCGACGCTTGGGCGGACGCGTCGCTTGTTCAGGCAAAAAGGATCTCCTTGGAGGCGCCGTCGGTTGTGCAGTGTTGAGATTCTTTGCCGAGGGAACTGCACCAACAAGGCAAAGAGAAGGCGACGGTTCTCACGAATACTGGGCGACGGCGCAGGAGACCTCTCAGCCGCTCATTTCGAAATGAGCGGACCCAGATCCACCGAGTGCGAAAGATCGCGGCCTCCCGCATCAGGGGTCGCCTGCGCAGACACAAATAACGGAAACGAGGATTTGGTTGTCTGGAATAAACACACAAGGCACAACTATGTTTGTGATAAAGAGACTCAGATCGGGGGGGGGGAGGTTATTGGACCACGCAGTCTTCGCGGTTGCCTAAGAACGAGTTCGCCTTTGCCTTCTTCATCTCCGCGATCGCTTCTTTCGCCTCCAGCTGCTCACGGAGTGACGATAGTAGCGCTTTTTGCTCATTCAGCTCGTCGCTCAGAACCGCCAACTGCTCGTCCTGTTCGCTCTTCAGCGAGCGGATTTCCTGTTTCCCAAGCGCGTGCCACAGCCACCAAGGAGTTAGAATCGATAATGGAAGTGGCATGGACAAAGAAGAATGTGCTCAACAAACCTGGATCGTGTGGTCTTTCAGCTCCTCTTGCTGGTCTTGGTACTTGAGGTTCAGCTCCGTCGCTTGCTGCTGGCTGATCTTCTCGAGCCGGAAGATCTCCTTCATTTGCTCAGTGTCCTGCTCGCCAAGTTGGCGCTCGAGGTCGATAATCTTCTGCAGGAACTGTCGCTGGTTCTGAAGAAGATCCTTCTCTTCACGATGGAAGTTGCGCTCGCTCTCCAACAACTGACGGTTCGCCTCCTGCCGTTCGCTTTCTCGGCGCGCCTGGGCGTCTCGGATGGACTCTTCGAGTCGCGTGCGTTCCGTCTTCGACTCTTCGAGTTGGGCATCCAAACGCGCGAGTGCCTCTTTGTGAAGCGATGAGAGCCGCTCAATCTGGAGGTGCGTTCGCTCGATCTCCGATTGCTTGGTCTGAATCGCATCTTGAAGAGAGTTTTGCTCGTCAGTGATGCGCTCCGATATCGACAGCAAGGCACGCTCGTATGACTCTTTCTGCTGGAGCAGGACTTCCTGTGCAGCTCGGATCTTGCCCTCGATGGATCGAAGCGTCTGCTTCGACGATCCAATTTGGCTCTCCAGCTGCGTTTCTTTGCCACGGAACGACGATTTCACACTGGTGCCCCAGTCAATGAGCCCCGCCACCAGCTTCTCCGAGAGGAAATCGCTCAGGACAGCGGTTTTGCTTGGTCCAAGTGCCTGTTCGCGGTACTTCGCAACGACATCTTCAATCAGTGCGCGGGAGTCGGTCAGAGTGTTTTGCAGAGCTTGAGCGCCATCGTTGTCAGCTGAGGCTCCGCTGTCTTTGTCGAGTAACTCTTCTTTTGGCTTGTACAGCTCTTCCAGCAAAGCCTTGTTGTACACCAACGAGAGCTGTTCTGACTTCACGTAGACGTCCTGCAAGGACTCAAGCATGTATTCCGAGAGATGTTCCAGGTATGTCTCCATGGAGGAATTGGCCGTCAGATCCTCTCGCTGCAGCTCCTTTCCAGCGATATCACGCGCTTTCTCATAGAGCTCGTTCATCGTCAACTCTTCAGTTGGTCGCGGAAGCATCATGTGATTTACTTCGACGGGCTCTGAAGCATTTGCAGCAATAGATGCACACGGTTAGCATTAGGAAGTGAAGCTTGGCGTAGAAGTAATGCAGTGAACTTACTCGTCGCCTCTGCAATAGCTCGCTCGAAGTGCTGCTTGAAAAGGTCCTTTGCACTCTCAAGAGCTTCGTCACACTGCGTCTCCATCACGCGGTCCCACACTGTAGCAATCACAGGGCTGGATCCGCTGTTGAATGCGTCGACGTAGTTCTGGGCGAGCGACACGAGCATCGTTCCGTTGAGCAGGTTCGACATCATCTTCTTGGGCTTCAGCGATGAGAACACTTTGCTCTTCAGGACCGTCATCTGCTCGAGGAACTCCGGTCGAAGCGAGTCGTACGGCTGATTGATCAAGTCGCGGAGCAGATTCTCATCGTTGAGCGGTCGAACCATCGTGACGCAGTCGCGCGCGGGGAAGAACGTCGAGAGGAGAGTTCGGATGCGGTTCTTCTGCACGATTTCTTCAGTCATCGGTGGCTGGTGCTTCAGCGCGCTCTCGAAATAATCACGTGGTGTCATCTTGCGGCCTTCTTCCTGCAGCTTGAGCGTGAAATCGCGCACGACCCACAGGAAATCAGGGAAGAACATCGCCAATTCGCTTCCTGTGAGAAAGGACAGCGAGAGAGAAAAACTGCGGTCAGTGTCTCCGCATTGCAATGGTAGTGTACCAGTCAATCGATCATCAACATGACAGCGCACCTTCGATGTCGCTGTCGTCGTCGTTCGATGCGTGGGCTTTTGTCTGGATGTACTTGGTCAAGTTGACTACAAGTGACAGATCCTCGATCGCACTCGAGTCAATCACTCCTCGACTGTTGTAGATGAACAGCGACGAGAGCAGCAGCGCGAGTGCGAAGATGCGCGTGTCTTGGGTCTGTGATCGCTGGGTCGAGCCGAGTCCTTCCGTGTCCATGAACACGATCGTCGTGTCTTTTGGTAGATGTTTGAACGCGCTTTCTGCAGCCAGGTCTGCAACAGCTGAGAGCTGCACGGGCTGACCCCAGATCCAGATTCCTTTCGTGCATGCATTGACAGTTGCGCCGACGTTGAACATGGCTTCGGCACGGTCTCGTCCTAGAAGCAAGTTGAGAAGGTACGACTTGCCCGTGCGATAGAGTCCGGCGATGGACACGACGGCGACGGAGCCTTTGATCTGCTTGAGGTACGCGACTGCCTCGGGCGCGATCTCGAACGTGCTGTCGTCCGACAGCATCACGAACGGGATGGGCTGCGACAGCAGCGGCACCGCTGGCTTCGCTGCGTTCACAGCAGTGCCGTCGGTGGCGTCCGCGTCAGCCGATGGAGATCCCATGCTGCTGCGGTCGCTTGGGCTTGAGTGCGGAATTGCGCGCAAGTGTTGTTGCTTTTTCTCAAAGGCTCGAAGTGACCAGAAGGTTCTTAACCGTAGTTTGGTAGCGGTTCCTAACCAAATCACAGCACCAGATCGCAATTCATTCTCGGTTTCTCGTCGACCTGATCAATTCACGTTTGATTTGATTTGGATGCTCTTGAAAAGTGCATTGTTGAGCAAGAAGGACAGTCAGCAAAAATTGAGCCGCATCCATGATGCGCATCGCTGTCCTCGGCGGCGGCGTGAAACATGCCACCGCGCGCGCAACAGCCAGATCCCCAGTGCAATGGCACGGGCGCGTGAGTGCGCAACAGACCGCTCGTCTCAGCCGCAGCTCCAGTACAAGAGCCACGCTTCTTCAGCGACGACTGTGTCCCAGCGACCGTGTTCTGTGCGCTTCGATGGGCGTGATCGGCGGCGGCGTGCTGACCTCGAGCCTCCTGCAGTGGCAGCACACTTCAGAAGACGAGAAGATCGTGAATCAATACCGAGGTGACGATGAAGAAGACTCCTGGGACGGCTTCTTTCGCTCCTCCATCGAAAGCATCAAGCGATCAGTGAAGAAGGAGGTGAGCTGGCGATTACAATTCTGAGCGCCATTGTGAGAATGGGCGATTGAATTGATTCTGACACAACCTATCTCGCTGTTGTGATCAGCTGGAAGACGACAACACGAAGGCGCTGGCAGGCATCATCGCTGCCAACACCGCGGTCTTCGGGCTCTGGCGCTTCTCCTCCGGCAATCCGACGTTAGAGCGGATCATGTGGCGACACTTTGCGTGCTCGTACACGGCCGTCGCGCACGGCAAGCGGGTGCACACGCTGCTCACGTCTGCGTTCAGCCACATCACATTCCCGCACTTCGGCATCAACATGTTCATGCTGTGGGAGTTCGGACGGCAGATCCTGGCGCCAGCGAACAACCGAGACGTGTGGTACAGCCGAGCTGTCTCGCAGTCCAAGTTCGTCGAGTACTTCCGCAACAACGCCTCCAGCTATGGACCGAATCGACTGCAGCTGGACAAGTTCATGCTGCTGTACTTCAGCTCTGCGGTCGCGTCCTCTGCGCTCAGTGTCGTCGTCTCCAACTTTCGCGGAACGCCAGGAGGTACGATTCCTATTCTAACCCAACCTCTATTCGTGCTATTAGGGTGTCGTGCTCATTAAATGCTGTTTCCTTGGCTGCAGTGTTCACAATCGGCGCCAGTGGCGCAGTGATGGGCGTGTTCACCGTGTACTGCCTGCTCTTCCCGAGTCGAGAGGTGCGTATTCGATTATGTATCTTGATGCTGCTTTCCAACTGTCTTCTGGTGCTAACTTGGATTGATTCTGTTGTATTTCCATCTGCAGCTGATGCTCTACGGACTCATTGACATCACGGCGGCCGACGCACTGAAGCTCACGACTGCGATGAACCTGGTGGGCTCTGCGTTCCAGCGCAACCTCGCGGTGGACTGCGTCGGCCACATCGGCGGCCAGAGCACCGGACTGGCGCTGAACGAAGCCTCGCTGCTCACATAGATCAATCAGCTGTGGCTTTCTCGTTCCAGTCTTCAGCCTGGTGACGACAGGAATCAGCTGATAGCCAACCTTTCGATAAACTCTTAGACGATGGAGCGAAGGCGAACGTGCTTGTTGATTATTCTTGATTTTTTTGTTCTTCTCTCAGCAGCAAAGGAATGCTGAAATGTCATACGTCGAAGGCACTGTCTTCTGGTCGTCTCTTCTTCTTATGTCAGCTTCATAAGCCAACAGCATCCACGGGTGTAGCAGGAGAGACTCGCTCGTCTCAAGAAAAAGAAGCGAGTGCCAAGAAGACTCGGAGGTGCGCCGCTTACTCCGCCTGCTCCAAGTAGTCCTTCACCTCAGCTGGCGTCAGCACGTGGAACTTCTTGTCGTCCTTAATGATACCGACCTCGATGTTGTTCTCATCCATCTGCAAGTAAAGAGTTTAGCAGCACAATCATTAGGATCCAGTATACTGTCGTGATAAAGATCGTCCAATGCCAGCAGATTGCGTCACTCGTACCTCGCCTTCGAATCCTTCGCGAAGGGTGAGCAGCGCCGTGTGGATCGCGTCTTCGATCTCGAGGTCGTCGTTGTAACGTCGCTCGAGGAACGTCTTTGCGCTGTCCGAGTCCTTGCCGATGGCAGTCGCTTTCCATCCAAAGTACGCGCCAGATGGGTCGATCTGATACAGCTGCGGGCCATCGTCGTCGAAGCCCGCGAAGAGGATTGACACGCCAAACGGTCGCACGCCGCCGGACTGGGTGAACTCCTGCATGATCGCAGCCAGTTCGCGCACGAGGATGCTCGCTGGGGCGTGTTCCTAAACAGCATGTCAAAAGACAGGTTCATATCCCAATGCTTCACAAATCAGTCAATTGTTGACAGCAAAGCCTACGTACCTTGTACTTCTGGAAGTAGGTCTGGGCTTTCTTTCGGGCCTTGCGCACGAGCACGCGGTAGTCAGGGCCGAGACCGCTGTACACGATGCCGGCGTTCTCCGAGAGCATCGCGATCTTCTTGCTCGACGTCTCATCGACCAGAATCGTGGGCAGCTTCTTCTCCGTCGCGATCACCACGCCGTTCTTGGCTGTTGAAGCGAAAAGCCACACACAAACGGACACGGACGGAATCAGTAATCGCATCCAAGCGCTTTCTTCCCAAAATACCAAGTAGCTACGCACACTTGATGCCGAGCGAGGTCTTTCCGCCGGTGTTGACAGCATTGAGCGCGTACTCGATCTGCAGCAGCTTGCCCGACGGGTTGAACGTCGTCAGGCTGAACGAGTATGCAGAGTCGGCCATGTTGAATCAAGCTGCGTTTCGAAGTGCTGCAATTCGTTGTGGTGGGTTGCAGCGGCACAGACAAACATCATTAGATACGCCGTTCAAAGCGCACACAAGTAGCGCATATACAGAGCATAACGCACTCACTCACTCGCTCCTACCCAGAGAGAGAGCGCGAGCGAGCGTGCCACGGCAGCAGCATGCACGTACCTGGCGATATCTTGCGAGCGTAACGAAATCCTTCTTCCGTCGCCCCCCTCGAAGGCAAAAACATATCCAAACGCGGTCCGGTTCGCCAAGATACCCGGTTCAGAAAGATATCCTGGACCGCTATAGCATAAACCTCTTTGCCACTCAAAGGGAGTATATGTATAAAGGGCTTTGAAAAGCGACTGACATAATAGCTCGAAAATCGTCAACGGAAAAACGAGCAAACCATTTTCTCAAGCAGAAGGAAAGAGGGGCGAGCATGAGCAGCGCTCTTCCGCGAAGTCTGCGGCGCGTGTTCAGCTATGTCTTCTACGAGCGCAACCCGCTCGTACAGGTGAGCAAGTGTCTGCTAGTCCATGTACACGTGGCATGTCATTCACTGACTGCCTTCTCTGTTTGGTCCCGTGCAGTGTATCTATGTCGCAGTCATGAGCTCGTCGTATTACATGTTCGTCATGGAGGCGCACCCGCTGATCCCGAACGCCTACGTGGGCGCCTACCACAAGTGCGTACGCTGCAATGACTCGTATACACTCTTCTTCTTCTGCTTGCTGTAGTGCTAACGTACGAGTGATGTGCGCAGGTGGTTCGCAGGCGTGCTCTTCGTCGTGTGCTTTGCGCTCTACGTGTTCATGTGCGTGTTGGACCCGGGCGTGATCCACGCGCACAACGTGAGCGAGTTCACGCAGTACCCGACGCACCCCGTGCTCTTTCCCGAGGGGAAATATTGCCGCACGTGCAAGACGCCCAAGTGAGTTGAGGAGTGCTGGTGGTGCATGCTGAAGCTCGCTGGCTCTTTCGAGCGACTTAATGACCGCTTGCTCTCCTTTCATTAGACTCCCGCGCTCCAAGCACTGCAGCATGTGCAACCGCTGCGTCGCGCGCTTCGACCACCAGTACGTAAAGTTTCGTTTATTGCTGAAGGGTCTCGCGTGGTGAACGCACTGCTAACTCGATTGACGCTTCTTTTGTTCACAGCTGCAGTACGCACCTGCTCTCCTTAACTTCCCTAGCCCATGGCATGTCCTGCTGACTATGCAACCGCTTGCTAATTCGTGGCTCATTGTAATTGCCAGTCTGGTTCAACGGATGCGTCGGCGCGAACAATTTCAAGTTCTTCTTGCTCTTTCTGGTGGTGCGAGCCCGCTCTCAATGCATTCTCCGTTGTAGCGAGCGTTCGTAAGCTAACTGTCGTCATCTTGACGTTATGTTCATGTTTGCAGGTCCAGCTAGCGCTGTGCATGTACGTGCTCTGCCTCACATGCAGCGTCTTCTTCGTGCTGGTACGTCCACACACACTTGCGTATGTGCTCCCCGTCGCTTGGACGCTCAGCCCTACTCTGCTGCGCTCCGTTGATTGACCGCAGGCTGACCCGGTCCTCGCATCGCGCGAGCGTGCGTTGGACGACGCAGACCGCCGCGTGGAGCTCGTGGCTGCGCTTCAGCACATCATCGCGGCAGGTTTTTGCTTCTATCTGCTAGTGCTCAGCTAGTGTTGCGAACTGATTGAGGACCTCTTTGTACGCCACTTGCAGACAAACCAGCCACTGGGCTTCGTCGCTGCGATCACCCTCATGATCGGTCTTGTCGTGTGGCTGTTTCTCATGATGCAGCTGCGCCGCATCGCGCAGAACATGACGGCGAACGAGACCTTCAAGCGCGACGACCTCTACGACGCGGCCGAGCTCGACGGCGAGACCACCGGGAGGCGGTTGTTTAGCGTGCTCATGGGGCAGCTGCGCCGCAAAGTGCGGAGTGGGAATTCCGTGCCGCGCAGCGTGCGCAAGAAAGAGCTCGACACATCCTGGGGCGGCATGTTCTCCGCCGACCTGATTCTGAACACGGAGGAGTCGTTCTCTGTGAGCGACGTCAAGTTCAACCCGTATGACCTCGGCAGCTTCTGGAGGAACTTCATGGATGCGCTGCAGCTCAAGCAGCGTTCGCATGGTCACAGTCACGCCAATGGTCACGGTCACAGCCACGAGAAGAGCAGCAGGAAGAAAAGCAAGAAGACGAACTGAGCTGCTTGTTGAAGTCAAATGGTTGACGAAGAAACAGATAAAACTCAGCGAAAACGGGAATACAAGGTGCTCATTCTGATGCTTCTTATCTACACGAGATACGCAGCTCAAGCGGAAGCCCAAGAGAGGAGAGTGAGGTAAATCAGCGTAGAGGGGAAGAAGAAGTACTTCAGAAACTATCGTATGTGAGCGCTGAGATGAGAGACACGTGCGATAACGCAGAGTTGTGCCACGCGTGTCTGTCGCCGTCCACACATCGCCTGTCAGACCCAGTTCTCGCTTCCGATTGAACTGCTCTGGCTTCAGAGCGACACTTCGCTGTCCGCCACCTGTAGCTTGCTGCGCGACGCCTCGCTGCCCAGCGACGACGACGAGCTCGTGAGCACCTTGTTCATGCTGATCGTCGCCTGCACCGAGTGCACGGCAGCCTTGAACTTCTTGCGCGCGTGGAAGCGGCGCAGCTCGGTCAGCGCGCTCGTGAGCGGCACGGTCGCCACCTCGACGTCCAAGATCCAGCGGTGCTGCAGCAGATCACCGGCTGTCGCTCTGTAAACACAAACAGATATAGTGCAAGTGGGCATAATGAGCTTCTCAAAGGGCCAACTAAGAGCCATCCGCAAAGTCCGCACCTCTTCTTTGGGTCGACGACGAGCATGCGGCTGATAAAGTCCTTGGCGTCGTCCGAGACGTTGTCCCAGTACGGCGAGTCGTACTGGTACTTGCCCTTTCGGATCTTGCGGAAGAGGATCGGCTGCGAGTCGTCGTGGAACGGCGGGTACCCGGCCAGCAAAATGTACGTGATGATGCCGATACTCCAGATGTCCACGGGCTTGCCGTACGGCGAGCCTTCGAGGATCTCCGGGGCGACGTACCCAGGCGTACCACAGGTTGTCACGAGTCCTGCGTCATCCTTGGTCACCGTCTTGGCGAACCCGAAATCCGCGAGCTTGATGGACGCGTCGTCTTCGGCAGACATGAGCAGCAGGTTCTCGGGCTTCAGGTCGCGGTGCACCACGTCCTTGTCGTGGCAGTACTTGATCGCGCTCAGCAGGATCTTGACGAGGTCGCGCGCCTCCTTCTCGCTGTAGAACGTCTTTTCCACGATGCGGTCGAAGAGCTCACCGCCGCTCACGAACTCGGTCACGAGGTAGTAGTACTCGGGCTCGACGAAGAACTCGCGCAGCGTCATGATGTTCGGGTGTTGCATCTGTGCATATGAGCAAGGCGAGGGAGGATTAGCATACGCTGAGTAATGACACCAGTAGGAGAAGCCACACATATAGACGTGTACATACCTGCTGCAGGATGGCGACCTCGGTCATGATGGCCTCGTCGTCCTCCTCCGTGAGCTCCGAGCGCTTGATGCACTTGATCGCAAACTTCTCCTTCGAGTGCTTGTGCACGCCCTCGCGCACGACCGAGTACGAGCCCGAGCCGATGACCTTGCCGAGCGTGTAGTACATGGTCACCTTGCCGCTCTTGGCGCCCTTCGTCGGCTCCTCGGTCACCGTCGAGCTGTTGGTCGTGCTGCCGACCAGCTCCGACGCCTTCAGTTGCGGGGACGCCGGCGAGTTGTTGCCCTGGAGACATACGAATGGGTCAGCGGCTATAGAGGGACGAGGGGGATACACAGGCCCATACACACACCTTGAAGCAGCAGAGCACGAAGTCCAGACAGCCCATGGTCGTGTGTTCCTGTGGTGCCAAGCTGTTGAGCGAGATGAAGCGTCCACGCCACTTGGGAGATGTTGCGGATGTGAAGGCGACTTTCGACCAAAAACTGTGCGCGCAAGAGAAGAAAAAATCAGGCAAAACGAGCCAAATAACCAACGTTGCTTTGCTGTTTGTGAACCCACGCTAAAACACACACACACACACTTCAAATCCAGGGTATTTTCAGTCGGCCAACAAAATCCGTTTTCTTTTTTGTTGCTGTCATCGGGCTCGTGAAATCCATCCGATGGCAAATGCGAAATGCGCGCGCCGTCGTGCTTCTTCACTCTCAGCAGCTGTCGATGTGCTTCAACGTATCATTCCTGTGATGAATTGGAAAAGGGCCAAGGGCACATGTCTGCAGCGGTGGTAGGTGCTGGCGATCAGCAGACACGGGGATATTGCATGCAACTCTTGATTTGCTGCCGACAGCTTGACAAGAAGGTTGGCGCCAAAAGTATTTTTGAGATGTGTGGTCCACACCTGGTGGACCTGCTCACAGTATGTGTCCCACATTAAAGAGGCGTCCCATTCCGCTCGTGGCCCAATTGGTTGGCAAAGCCATCGCAGCAACAGTTGACAAGCAAGCAATTGACCGAGACGATGGCCTGGGGACAGCGCGCGGGGGTGCAAGACCTGCTCGACCGTCTGCAGCAGCCGGCGACGGCCAAGAGCCTCTACGTGCTCAGCACGCGCAAGATCACGGAGGCGGACGCCAAGCGCCTCGCCGAGAATATCGCGGTCAACACGCAGCTCGAGGAGCTCTACCTCTCGGGCCACGCGCTCTCGCACGACGCACTCCAGGCGTTCGCGGACTGTGTCGCCGTCAACTCGACGCTGAAGCACCTGTGCGTCGGCAACGACTCGCTCGGCGGCGAAGGTGTGCAGATCCTCTGCGACGGCATTGCGCGAAACGCCAACTCGGCGCTGCAGGTGTGGGATCTCGAGCACAAGTCGCTCTCATTGGCCGGTGCCGCTGCGCTCGGCAAGCTGCTCGAGACCAACACGACGCTGACCACGCTGACGATCTCGCGCAATGCACTTGGCGATGAGGCGATTGCCACGCTTCTCAACGGCGTGTTTGCGAACTCGCAGTCCGCGCTCGAGAGTCTTCTGATGACGGACGCGGGTATCACCGGCGCCGCGCTCGACCACTTTGCGCCGCTCCTGGAGCTCTCCACCTGCTCGCTCCAGTACCTGCAACTGTCGTTCAACGCTCTTGAAGCCGCAGGCACGAAGTTCTTTGACGCTCTGGCGAAGAACACGTCGCTCAAGAAGCTGTACTTGAAGGACTGTAAGCTGGGCGACGCGAGCGTGACGGCACTCGGTCACGCGCTCAAGCACAACGTCACTCTCGAAGAGATCGATCTCTCCGACAACCTCCTGAGTGCTGCTGGCTGTGCGGCTCTCGCTGAGGGTCTCCTGGCCAACTCGGCGCTCAAGATGCTTACACTCGGCAACAACAAGTGCACGGACGCTGGCGCCACACTGATCGCGGAAGCTCTCGCCACCAACAAGTCGCTCGCGTACCTGGACCTGAGCAAGAATGAGCTCACACAGAGCGGCATCAAGGCGTTGCTCGAACTCACGACCGTGAAGGAAGTGCACGTGTTTAACAATACGATCGGCGCTGGTCTCCACGAGCTGCTGCCGGTCATCACTGCGAACCAGAGCATCGAGCACCTGGACGTCGGCGCCAACCAGCTGCATGGCGACCTGAGCATCGCACTCTTCGACGCGATCCACAACCACCCGACGCTCAAGACGCTCGAGATGGGCGGCAATAGCCTGGGTGAGGCTGGCCACGCCGCGCTCGACCGCTTGCGCCAGGCGAACCGCACGCTGGACGTTGCGGTGGACAAGAACGCTCAGGACGAGAACGGCAACTTTGACTTTGGCGGCGAACAGTAGATAGTTGTGTGGAGATAGAGAGACAGCCTGTCGCTGGGTACTGTATCGGGTTGTCCCCATCAGGCGAGGAGCTTGATTTGTGACTGGGATTTTAGGAAGGGAATATATTTGATGGAGCAAACTCGTTCCTGCGTTAATTAACTTTGTGGAGGTGTGTCATCGCACCAACCAGCCGTTCTTTTCCTTCAGACCGTTTTCACAGCTCGCCTTTCTCGGTCGTCACATTCTTCAGAAGTGGCGCGAGCGCGGCTTCCACGACGTCCACGGAGAGCGACCTCTTGAACTGCGTGAGGTCGTGCTTCATGTCCACCTGCCACTTCTCCACCTCGTGCTGAATGGTCTCCAGCAGCGACAGCGCGTGCGTCTCGTCCTCTTCTGCGAGCGCGCGGACGTACTCGCTCCACACTGCGTAGTTCTCCTCTAGTTTGCGCACCGCGTCGTAGGACTCGGAGATGCTCGCCTCGAACATGCCGATCCGCATCTTCAGCGCCTGGTGGTAATCGTGCGTGTCGCGCACCGTCGTGGCAGCGCGCAGCAAGCCCGACGCACCGAAGATGAAGCCCAGCAGCAAACAGAAGTAGCCCGTGTACGAAGACACCCACGAATGCTTTGTCGTCCGTCCAGAGTTCGCTGGGCTGGTGCGAGAAGTGCCTGACCGAGCACCAGAGCGATGGATCGTGGCAAGTGATCGGCCTGGTTCTTCCGCATGGGATCGGTCCTCGGGTTGCGTGGCAGAGGGCTCTCGGTGGTTGACTTCACTTGCTGGCTCCACATTATACAACAGCGGAGGCTCCATGGCGTTGCGACGAACGTTTCCATTGCTGACAGGAGCTGCAAAGTTGCTGATAGGATCCTGGCTCGATAATCGCACGGTCGTTGTCGACGTCCTCGACACTCCAGCCTGTCGCTCAGATGAAGATGGTCGGGAGCTGCTCGCTTGCGCTTCTCGCACGAGTCCCTGGAACTGCCTCTCCACTAGTTCGCGATCAATGTCAGCACTCGCCTGACTTGCAACTCGTCGGCGTTGCGCTGAGAAGTCTTGTTGACGGGTTTCATAATCTCTCTCAGTGTGCTGCGGAGACCCACGTCTTCGATTCACAGGAGGCTTGAAGTCGTGCGAAGTCGCATCGCTCTTTTTCTCTTCGGTGGCTCGGGTTCTAGGAACATCTCTCTTTAGTTCTTTCTCGACCTCGAAATAGTTGGCGATCGAAGCAGAATCGAGAGTCTGATGCGAGAGATCACTGCACTCAGCACCTTTTCGACTGGGAGCAATCGAGCTCGCGTCCGTCTTGTTCTGCTGTGAAAGTGAGTGCGGTAGCGGTTCGCTGAAGATTGTGCGCCTTCGTCCAGCACTTCGTGGACGAGCAACAGGAGACTCAGGAACGTTGCCTCCACGCTGCTTCATCGGAAGTCCGCGAACATCCATTCTCGTAAGCGCCTGCAGCTTCGCCATCTTCTCCTGGATGCCTCTCAAATTCTCAAGTGCATCATTCGTCAGGCTGCTGTCTGAGTCTTCTTCCTCACGACGGACTCGCTCACGCGCAACTGGCGCTTTCTCCACGTAATCCCGTGCCGTCACTTCGCGACTGATCAACATCGTCTCCTCGATATCAGCATCGTTGAAATCCACCATCCGATCACCGAGTGTGTTACCGACCGCAGCGCCTTGAGTACTGCTCTCAATCACAGCTGCTGCTTTCTCTTCCATTGCGAGCATGTCCTCTTCTACTGCTTGATACGATATGGACTGCTGCTCACACTGGAAAATCGCCGAGCCGAGCGCAGTTGTTGGTGGCAGCGGCTCTTCTCCATGTGGGTGCAGTTCTTCTTTTTCTTCTCTGTGCGGCAAAAACGACGGTTCTGCGCTAGGAGCATCGGTTGCGGCCACTGTGGCAACGGGCGAAGCCGGCTTCTCCTCATCATACGGTGGTTGTTCATCAAACGCACTGACTGGGACAGGAATCGGGTCGGGTGCCGTCAACTTATTCTCCTCAGCGGTAGTAGTGAGCCGTCTTCTCGCTCGAACCGTCACGTTGCTTTCGGATCGAATAGGAGTTGGCATGGGAACTGAGCTCGGAATGGGACTGTCCAGAAAGCGATCTCGAACGTTCAAAGCCCCCGACAGCTTCTCATCACCATCATCCTTGCTCGGGCTCTTGCTCGTCGGCAGCTTGAAGTTGATCATCGACAAAGACGTTGCTCGAGCAGGCTTTGGGATACGGCTCGGCGAAGTCTTTGTCTCCTGCGGAGGAGAATCCTGGGAGCGAGAGATGCTGGACGCTCGCGAAGTGAGTTTGCTCCTAAAGACTGGACTTTTTGTTGCCGGAGACGGGATCTTCGAACCCTCAGCTTTGAATTCGATGCGCGAGCGACGAAAAATATCGTCGGGTCTTGTAGATGCAGGAGGTACGGGGATACCAGTTGACGGCAGCTGTGACTCTGTCTGAGAAGCTCCAGAGTCAACTGCACCCACCTTGGACGGAGATCGACGCGGGATTCCAGATACACCGCTGACTGGTGGCGTTGGCTTCGGCTTCTCACTATCGTCGTCCTGGAAAAGCCGCCGCGGGATCGACGGGTTCTGCGTCACCGCATCGTTGTGCGCGGCATTATTGTCTTGAACTCCGCGCGGCTTTCCTGGCGGTGTAGCGACATGGATCTCGACATCTTGGCTCTCAATCGACGAGCTCTTCTGGTAGAGCGAGCGCTGCCGTGCGATCGTCTTGCCAGTCGTTTCTGTTCTACCCACTCTCTTCTGCAGCTCTGGGTGTTTCTTCAGAATCGCTAATGAGATGACCGCGTGAGGCTTTTCCTTCAGCAACAAGTCTCGTGCAGGAGCCGACGGGATGCCAACGAGCTCTTCAACACGCTCCTCCCTGCACCACAGTCGAATGAAACACGAGTGTGAGCATTGGCGTCATTAAGGACCCAAATGAAATCACACAAATCTTAACGGAGACGTACCACAATGCAGCAAATGAGCAGAGGATGTCGCGAGTCGCGCTTCGGACTTCCTTTGCTGGGTCTGGAAGCCCACGACGCACAATCTCCACCACGTCACCGTAGTACGGCTCAATCTCTTCTTTCGTCCAGCATACGAGGACCACGGCGAGCTGCTCCAGCATTAGCGCACGGGTTTTCACTGCGTCGTACATAGTCACACATCCACAGATTAGCAAATCTTCAACTTGGGAGTCGATCTACTGCCAGAACCGATATCACAGTAGCTTACCCTGTGGGGACTGGGCAAAGATCTTCCCAAAGAACTTCAGATCGTAGCGCACGTGCTCGGAGATGACGTTGAAGAGCGCCGCGCCAGGTAGCCGCACGGCGCCTGACGCTCCTTTCGCAGTGCCCACGAGCGACGGCAGCAAGTCGTTCGCCAGTTCACGGAAGTCGCGCTTCAGGACCTTCACGATACGCGTGATGTGCCTGCAGACCTCACCGACCAGCTTCGACCTGAAGCCTGTGATTTGCGCGCCGAGCTCGCTCTACCAAGCGCAAACAGACAAGAGCAATATGAACAAGAGATGCAATAACGACGTCAGCATCTTGCCTATAGGTTCGGCAGCATCCACAGTTTAGAGCACCATACTCACAGAGATCGCTAGAAGCTGCTGCGCGACGTCTCTCATCGGCTGCTGGAGTCCGAGCGTCTCGATCGCATGCGCCAGCTCGTCCAGAGCGCTCGAGATGTCGTTCCATTCCGCATCTGCAGCGCCCAGCACTTGCTGCGTCAGCTGCACCTGTTCTCACGCACACAGCAGCAGTAGCAGAGTACACAGTGTCACTGTAGTCACTCGCATACAGGACGCCGCGGCCCTAGAGGATAGACCCCACGTACCTGCCGCACCACGCGCTCCATGAGTCCGTCCAGGCGCCGTCGCTTGCTTTTGCTGCAATTTGTGAACGGGTTTGCGCGCGCTCTTTTTTCTTACTTTACCCAATATGAGAGGACTTCTCAATTGCCTTTCGATGAAACGTTTTACGAAACCTCTGTGGGAGCTGTCCAATTACCTCGCGAAGCACTGTTTCCAAAACAATGCGAGCACCGAGTTTCCTCGGCGAACCGAACCGCCTTTGACGCTCCGCTCCACACCGCCGCCACATCCACTCGCCATGCTCACACAACCAAGCCAAACGCACGCGCACTGCTGCTGTTGGGGCATATGACTGCGCGATCGTTCCGAAGTGCATCTCTGCCAGGTTTCGTTCAGCTCTGCAGCTACCGATTATGATACACGAGTACCTGTCGCCAGCGTACAGTGCACATACAGTGAACAACAGGCGGAAAAGCTTTGTGAACGCCCCCGCAGGTGGTCACGCAGTCTGGTCTGCTTTGCTTTGTGAGCGCCAATGTCAGCCAGCGTCAAGCTGGTCCACTCAGGCCTCGCAAGATGTAACCATTCTGGTGCACCCCGTAACCTGGCGGTCGATGGCGTCTTTCCAGGTGAAGTTTGGTGCACGAAGAAAGCGGCGTCATGTACGAGCCGCACTCATGCAGCGCGTCTCTTCTTGCCATACCCAGTCAGGCCAGCAACCCAAAGCCACACTGGAAATCATTCGCCGAGTGAAACGCACAAGATTTATTGCTGCTCGCACTTTCTCTCTCCTGGGCACACGATAGAGATTCGCGTTTGCTCTCGCAAGGCAGCAGCATCTCCGCAGCTGGTGTCGCGCGCGTCCAGCAAGGAGAAGGCGTCGATTCGACAGAGAGCGCGTGAAATCGGATTCGTTGCGAGGGGGACGGGCAAAGATCCCCCCAAACACGCGGTTTTCGTGGCCAAGCGTTTTGCGTGTCAATAAATCAGGAGCAAAGCTTCGCGCATTTGCATGGCGATCTTGTGAACTCCGCAGCTCTTTAACGCTGAAATAGGTGTAGCTGACATAAAAGCTAAAAGTCGAGCTGGGATGCGCTGCGCGTTTTTGCGTGTTTCTCGTGATCGAGGTGAAATTCCAGCTGGACCTTCCCTTCGCCAAACGTCTTGCTTTCAGTAAGGTCTTGAAAAAACTCGCATTGTAAAACCTCAAATTCGAGGTGATTTGAGGGGCCTCTGTTTGAAGTGTCAAGCTGCTTGAGTTGTCGGGTGCAACGTGTGTGTCATTCTCAAACTTGGCGTGCAGCCAACAGACCGAGTTCTTCCCCCCGCAAAGCAAGCGTACGTCCATCCGAAGCTTCCCTCTTGCTCTCTCTGTTGCGCCGCTCTCTGCATTCCCCTGCCGCTCTCCGCATGATGGAGACACAGACGCTCGAGCGCTTTTTTCTGCTGACTCATGCGGAGGGCGTGTGTTGAAGTTCGGGACGGAGTTTGTGACGACCTCCTATCTGCGTGTTGGGAAGACCTCCTCGTGAATGGGTGACTGACATTTCGCTTTCTGTGAATGTCTCTCATTTTGCGTTACGACGCTGGCAGAAACAAAGCAACAACCATGACCGTCGACCTCACGCGCGAGCAGATGAAGTCCTACTGGGCCGAGCACAGGTGCGTTCTGCTCAATGTCTTCGCGATTGCTGCATGCGTGCATTGACACCGACCTGCTCGCTTTTGTCTGCAATCGCTTGCTTTACATGTGCAGCTCGTCGACCACCATCGAGACCATGATGCTGGACACGAACGCCAAGACGCTCCACGAACTGGAGATCCCGGAGATCCTCGAGAAGGCGCCAGTCATGGAGGGCAAGGACGTCCTGGAGCTTGCCGCGGGGATCGGCCGCTACACCGGCATCATCGGCCAGACAGCCAAGTCCGTCACCGCCGTGGAGTTCATTGAGGACTTCCACAACGCGAACGCCAAGACCAACGGCCACCTGGGCAACATCACGTTCCTGTGCCAGGACGTCGTGCACATGGAAGTCGAGCCCAACTCGTTCGACGTCATCTTCTCCAACTGGATCTTCATGTACCTGAGCGACGACGAAGTCAAGGCTTTCGCGCAGAAGGCGGTCAAGTGGCTGCGTCCGGGCGGCAAGCTCTTCCTCCGTGAGTCGTGCTTCCGCCAGTCGGGCGACGTCAAGCGCGGCGCCAACCCAACCAACTACCGCCACCCGAGCTTCTATGTGAGTGCCTTCGGCTCGGTCGTCTCGGATGAGGACGGTGCTGCCGGCTACCTCAACCTGGACTCGTCCAGCAGCGTTGCGGTGTACCGCAAGATCAAGAAGAACAACGGTCAGGTGTGCTTCAACTACACCAAGCTAATCAAGGAGGGCGACGCCAGCTCCGTGGCGACTTTCCAGAAGTTCCTCGACGAGCAGCAGTACTCGAACAAGAGTATCACTCGCTACGAGAAGATCTTTGGCAAGGGATACGTGAGCACTGGTGGCCAGAGCACGACCACCGAGTTCGTCGAGAAACTCAACCTGAAGAAGGGCGAGCGCGTCTTGGACGTCGGCTGCGGCATCGGTGGCGGCGACTTCTACATGGCGCGCCAGTTCGGCGTCTCGGTCGTCGGTATCGACCTCTCGACCAACATGGTGCACCGCGCGCTCGAGACGTCGATGAGCGACCCGACCACGGACGTGGAGTTCGAGATCTGCGACGCCACGGTGCGCGACTACCCAGCCGAGTCGTTCGATGTGGTGTACTCGCGCGACACGATCCTGCACATTGCCGACAAGAAGGCGCTGTTCGCCAACTTCTTCCGCTGGTTGAAGCCAGGCGGCCGCGTGCTCATCTCGGACTACTGCTGCGGCGAGCAGGAGCGGAGCGACCGCTTCAAGGCGTACGTGGCCAGCCGTGGCTACCACCTGCTGTCGCCATCGCAGTACGGTGGCGTGCTCGAGTCCGTAGGCTTCACGGACGTCGTCACGGAGGACCGCACGGAGCACTTCGTCGAGGTACTCAAGGAGGAGCTCGAGCGCACGCTGATTAACAAGGACGAGTTCATCAAGGAGACCTCGGAGCAGGACTTTGACGACATCGTGAACGGCTGGAAGTCCAAGCTTGTGCGTTGCGGCGAGGGCGACCAGAAGTGGGGCCTCTTCATCGGCTACAAGAACTAAGTAGATGTGCGAGCGAGCAGAATGAAGAAGAAGAACGAAAACAACAACACGTGGGTAGCAGTTGAGAGTCAATGTGAGCGAGCGCCAGCAGCGAGAAGGTCGAGAAAAAACGAGTGGTGGTGGAGGCGTGTCTCCCTTTTTTTATGTTATAGACAGCGTCATTTTTTTACGAAGCCAGATTCACTAAATAGACGACGTGAGAGATGATGAAAGCGTTTGGTTCTCATGTGATCGCTAGTAAGAAGTGGGGTGTGGCGGAGCGACAAAGTGGTCGCGAGCGCACTCAAGACAGTCAAGGCCATTACGGATATGGGTCCATCTCGTCCTGTCTCTTTTGTTCAGCCACCTTCTGCAGAGTCGTTGAAGGGAACTCGTGTGCTTCTTTTTACTGGACAGCCACTCCTTCATATCTCAAAACGCCTCGGTAAACACGTCGAGACGCGGTTCGTCACCACCTCTGGCAGCGTTGAACGCCGCCACCTCGCTCTTCACGAGCTTCGTGAGCTGCCTATTGGCGCAGATGAACACGCCAATGCGCTCCCCGCGTGGGCGAGAAAGAGGGCCTTGGTGCTGGGATCCGATGTACCCGAAGAGCGCGCGCCAGTCGGCTCGAGCGCACTGCAGGTTCACGACGCAGCACGAACTGCTTCCATGGTGGTGCACGTGATAAGCACTCGCGGATCCAGGAGATGAGGACGTCAGGCGCAATTGGAGCTCCAGTCTGTGGCGGTACCTCGTGTGCGAGAGGACGTCGTGAAACTCGCCCAGAGTGTCGAAGACCCAGCGCAGTTGGTGCACCTGCCTTGTGGACCAGACAAAGTACACCTTCTCTGGAGTGGTGATCGTACTCCCATTAATGCTGCCGTTCACAGTACGGAGTTCTTGTCGCCACGTGTGGAGAATGTGGCGTAACGCGGACAGGAACGGTGTCACACCAACGCCAGCAGCGATGAAGACCACCACTCTGAACCGCGCAAAGTCTGACGTGGACGTGCCGATGGGACCATTGATTCTCACCACGAGCTCCCTGCTGTCGCGTGCAAGTTGGGTACTGAGCGCACGCGTCCAGTCACCGACTTGCTGGATGTAAAGCAGCAACGCATCGTCCTGAGGCGCTGAGCTGACACTGAACGGATGCCACTCGAAGCGTGAGATCGACGGCACCTGCACAAACACAAACTATGGTCGAAGCATCCAGGTCAATAATCCCCAAACTCAGTCTGCCAGTAATCAGCCCCAACCTACCATCCCGGGCTGGAGCGTGCTCTGGAATGCTGCAGGCTCGGTGAGTTTCAGGATCACAGTGTCGTGATGCGACGTGTCAAAGCTGAGGACTCGCGTCTCGATGAACTCGATTCTGTAGCGCTGTTGACACTCACGCAAGTACACGGTGAGCGGGAGCAGTAGCCAGTAAGGGGCTTGGAGTGTCCCCATCCAGCATGCAGCGCCGTGGATCTATCGACACGAGCAGCCACACACATCGCCATAAGCCATCAGATGAGCCCATTACGAGATCAAGGAAACACGGGCTCAACTTACCAGGAGCAGCGCGATGAACGGCAGGAAGACCGTGTGGATGATCAGGAACGTCCGATACGAGCGATCTCGCACACACGGGAGGCAGAACGGGATCGCCACCAGTACACACAGCAGCATGAGCATTCCCGTCCAAATGGGCACTTTCCCCAGCAGCGCTGAGAGTTGCGCCTCGCGTAGAAACTGGTGGTCGTGGTATCGGTACGCCGAGCTCTCCCAGTCTGCGCTCGAGCACGTGCGGATTCTGAAAATGACGACAGTCCACGCCAGCGAGTGGACAACTGACGCAATCGTCACGACCGCTCCAGCGAGTTTGTGGAACGCGACGTGTTTCTCTACGGGAGCTTGAGTCGTGGCGAATGTGCGCGCAGAGGCGCAGTTCGCGAGAAGCAGACGAACGCGAGTAACGCTGTGGTAGCAGATGAAGAGCAGCGCCAGCACGACGTTGATCAGGATGCACTCGGCGCTGCCCTTGGCGACTCCGGGCCAGAGCCACACGGCCGAATCCTTCGGGTAGCACACAAAGCGCAAAACGAACCCGAGGGCGTTGACGCCAACGTAGAGAGTCAGCCACGAGATGCTCGCTCGACCACGGAGCCAGGAGATTTTGAGCCTTTGCCAAATTTCAGAGTTTCGTGGTAGGTCGGGGTCGAATCGGTCTCCTTGGCCGAGTTCCGGTTGACGGTAGTCTTCTGTTGGGGTAGAAGGGTACGCGAGCCACGTGCCGTGCTTGTCCAGGCTCCAGACTTCACTCTCGTGCTGGGGATTCGAAGCTGGGATCTCCACACTGAGGTGTTTTGGTGGGACACCTTGTACTCGAGCGATGCGATCGCTTCGAGTTGTCATCTTCACAAGTGAGCTCTCTCTGTTGGCCTTGTCATCACATAAAGTCCTAGCGGTGGAAGTGTGAGCGCCCCCATTCTCGAAAGAAGCAAACACATCAATCAATCACCACCAATGAACTATAGCTGCCAAAATGGGATCTTTCACTTACGAGACTGCTCGGTTCTCCATCAATTTCCAATTTCTGATGGGCTCGTTGTCTTCTTCATCATCTACAAAACTCACAACTCCTTCACACCTCTGAGTTCAAAAAGTATATACACAAGCGACGGACCTTCGTATTACGCGCGCGACTGGCTCAGCAGCCGCGAGAGGTTGTCCTGGAACGCCTGCTCGATCTGCTCGATGCTCGCCTGTCGCTCGCTCTTGAGCAGCGCGATCTGCTCGTCGACGCTCAGCTGCGGCTTCGTGCGTCCATTTTCATCTTTCAGCAGCTGATCTAGCGACAAGTGGACCACATCAGTGTGGCTGGGACGCATGAGCACGTGCTTCGGCGACGCTTTCCCTCGAAATGACATGGCGTCATCAAAACTGAACATCACATCGTCATCGTCACCACTCGTAGCCGCGAAGCGAGAGCCCACCTTCCCATTGCCCACCTGTTGCTGGAGCCGCTGGAACTTGCGTCGCCACTTGGCAGCCTCCTCCTGGCGAACCTTGTCGACGCGGCACTGCAGGGACTCGAAGCGCAGCAGCAGGTCGCGGTGCAGCGTCTCCACTTCGATGCTGGCGTCGCGACCAAAGTTCGTCGCCGGGTCCCAGCGCAGGTAGTAGCGCGTCCAAAAGTGCAGCGCTTTGATGGCGCAGCACGGGATGATCACGTCTTCAAACGAGCCCATCTTGCCGATACGGCTCTGTCCGTCGCTCTCGGATGCCAAATCGGCATCGGACGCATTCCACATCCCCTCGGCAGCTTCCGAGGCTCGTCCACCCATCGGGGTGAACAAGGTCGACAACGACGGTCGCGCCGGAGGTGTTGCGGAAATGAGTGGCGACGCTGGCTCTGCATTCTGTGACACTAGCGGCGATCGCGGAGCCGGTGGCGGCGGCGGCGGCGCATGATCGATCCCGTTCAGTGTCGGAAAGTTGGTCAGTGCCGAAGCCTCCACCTGCTGTGGGAACGAGAAACCCGAGTCCAAGTCTCGGATGATCTTGTGAAAGCACGACGACCGGTTGTCCAGCATCAAGTCGCTCGAGTCTTCTTCGCTCTCGCTATCGAAATCGTCGTGCACGCGTCCATCTTTGCCAGCATCCGTTTTTTTCGAGCCGCCAACCATCTCTTCGTGCATGTCATGAATGAATTCGTCCAATTCAACTCGGTCCACGGGCTCTCGAGATTCCGAATTGTCGCTCTCGTACCCATCCGACACAGACAAACACTCGCTCAGCTGGGACGAGCTGTCCGTGTGCACCGGTGAGCCATCGTTGCCATAACGCATCTGGATCTGCTCAACTTTCTTAGCATTTAATTGCTCGGATCCGCTGTCTGTGGATACCTTGACGGGCACTTCGTAGCACTGCCGGGTCGCTGTCACACTCGACTTCCACTTCTTTCGTGGAGCCTCGTGCGGGTGGTAGAATGGGTTCTCGATCACGGCGTGGTCGATCGTGTTCATATACGTCCAGAGCGACACCGTTGGGTGGATCGACTCTTCGTGGGCACGCACGCGCTCCGAGTTGTACAGGAACGTGCCAAAGCGGCACGAGTACAAGTGGTCGAGGATCAGGATTAGGTACCGCTCGTTGAACTGGAACGAGCTGGGGAACTGCACCAGGATCTGGTAGACACAGTCAATCCACTGGAGGAACACGGGCGAGATCTCCGATGACGCGTTGCTGAGCCCGTGACCCGTGCGATCGCGGAACTTGTGGCCAAAGCTACACCACTCCTTCTCGATGAGCACCTGGAAGCCCTGCATAGTCCGGTAGTACGGGTCCATCATCAGCTGCGCAAGACTCGTGAGCTGTGCCGTGCGGTCCCACCCGTCGCTGCAGTGGATCAGCACGCTGCTCTTCTGCTCCTTCACGAGGCGAACGATCTCGACTGCAGACTCAAGGATCTTGGACGTGTGCTCGAGCCAGTGGGTCGAGTCGAGATGGTCGAGCCATTTCTCATTGCTGTGCTTGCCGATGCACAGATCCAGGAGTTTGTTGTAGCTCTTGCGCATTGTGTGGATGTTCTCGATCCCCATGAACATCAGTTTGCACTCGGTCAGCACCAACGACGACTCGATCGCCTCCAAAAGCTGCATGCGGTCACCGCTTGTGTCGTCGTCGTCGCCGTACGCACTGCTAGCGCTCGTCGGCGCGCTGATGGAGCTGAGGTTGTTCTCGTAGTCACTAGCGCCACCCGCTGGCGACCCAACCACGTTCGACGTCTCGGCGGCTGCTGCGGCTGAGGCGACCATGTCTGCATACTTGAGTGACGCAGTGGCGTGACGCGTCTCGTAGTGGTCCGTGAGCTCGTAGCCTGCGCGCCCCACGGTCTTCTGCGCGACTGCATTCTTCCACGGCCGCGCGTCGATGATCACCAGTTTGCTCGACGACGGGTTTGAAGCCGCGATGGCTTGGATCAGGAACACGTCTTTGTCGCACTGCTTCTGGCTCAGCCCCACGAGCGGTTGGCTGCTGCGACAAATCACAGCGCCCGTGTGAATGTCACGCCACGAGAGCACGGGGATGCGGCCCTTGGATCGGAACTTTGCTGCAACAGACAGCACGCTGTCCGAGACAGACGCCGGGACAGCATACAGCGACGGGTACGTCTGGCAGACGCCGTACTTCTGGTTGCTCTGGCTGATGCGCCAGCGGCTCGAGGTCGACACGCCCATGCGCTGGAACTCCGCCACGGGGTTGTACACTTTCCAGCCGTCCTGCACACCGTCAAAAATCTCCATCGACAGCTTCGCAAACTCTTCCTGTGGCCCCGTCGGCTCGCTGAACGCATACTGGCGGATTAACGAGTAAGAGCGGTCGAAGCTGCTGAACGTCTGTTTCGACACCAGGCCACTGAAGAAGAACTGCACGTGGCGGAAGTCCTTGCAGACAATCTCGATCATGCCGCTGTCGTTCTCGGCCATCTCCTTCTTCTTCAGGCGCTCGACGGAGACGATGTTGATTGCCTGGTACGCGTGCACAGCCTCGCTGTGGAAGTCGCTCGCGTACGGCAGCTCGTCCTCTTTGACATTGTTCTTCGCATTCACGCTCAGATCTGCTGAGAAGCGTGCATCGACCTTTCCGTCGACTGAGTCTCGCTCTGCGTCGACCATGGTGCCAGCGTACGGGCTGAACACGATGCGGTAGTTGGTGATGTATAGCGTCCCGAGGTGGTCCACACGCTCCATGAAGCGGATTCGCACGTTCTCGCTGCACACCATGCCCACTTCTCCTGGAAGCGTCTGCATGCGGTATTCCTGGCCCGCGTCGTCGCTCTCGTGGTCGCGGTCGTCGTACAGGTGGTCCGTGTTCCCAAACTGCGCCGACAGTCGACGGTTCGTGACACCCGCAGCGTCGCCCATCGTGCGGCTCCTGTGCACTGGCTGTTGGAAGAACATGCCGCTTGCGTGCGCAACCGACTCGGTCATGGCGCGCTGCTTGCGTCTCTGCGGTGGGAGGCTACCACGTCGCTGCGGCTGGTGACCGACCGAACTTCGCGGTCCCTGCGGGAAGAGCAGATACGATTCATCTTCAACCTGCTGGTTCTGCTGTTGTTGCTGCTGCTCTTCGACCATCTTCGCGTGCGCCTTCCTCGCGGCCACGCAGCACTTTTCGCAGACGCGCACGGGCGTGAAGAAACCCGCCGACACGAGCGGGATGCGCGCGGACGAACACGCGTCGCAGAAAACGTTCCCGCACCGGCGACAGTGGTGCCGCCGCAGCACGAGCGAGAACGACGAGTGGCAGCCGTAGCACTTCTCCGCGAGGCTGTCGGGGATCCACGGCACGCTCTTCTTGCGCTGGTGGTGCGGTTGCTGCTGGCTGTGGTGCTGGTGCAGGTACTGCCCCTGCTGGCTGTGCGGCGAGCTCGCGACGAAGAACGCGTCGCCGCTCGCCGTCGACCCCGACTTGCGCGACGACGACGACATCGTGGACGGCGACGCAGCCATGTACCGCGAGGCCGAAGGCGCAGAAGTTGAAGGCGCGACGTACGACCCGCTGCTGCTACTGCCGGTGCCATGCGGCGTCGCTGCGCGTCGACGAGCAGCCGCTGACGCTGACGACGCTGCTGACGACGGCGCGGCCATGGCTGATGAGGTGATCGTGAGCGGCGAGGTCGAGAAGAGCGACATGACCTCCTGCTCGGTGCTCGTCTGGATCGGAATGGGCCGCGGCCACGTCACACCCGCAAAATCGTTCACGCTGCGGTGGTTCATCATTCGCTCGTGTCGCTTTCACGTCGGGAGTGGAACGAGGAATGGAAGAGCGAGAGCGAGCGAATGAAAGGGGGGGGACTTTTGGACCCGCGTCCGCGCGCGCGGGTCAGCTTCCGGTCGATTTGACGTTCCGAGTGAGTGAATGTCGGACGGTGGGACCGCGTGATGAGGAGGCTCAACTGATCGGGCGGGTGTGCCGCTCAATCGCTGACGTTGCGAGCGGGCCCGTGCGTGGGACGAGTGGACTCAGACGGCCACACACGCTGATAGAGAGAAGCGCTCGCAGTCGCCGCCGCCAGCAGTTGGTGGCTTCTTTCTGCCGCTTTCTTCCTTCCTTCCTTTCCGCCCGCTGCTGTCAACTCCAAACACGTCTTGTTGTGGTAACGACGACGGAGCCCGGGTTCCGTTTGACAGAAACAGCGCCTGAACGGGGTTTTGGAAGACACCTCAAATAAATGCTGGGCTCGATGCAAGAAAGATGGCAGCTTTGTATGAAACAATGTGAAAGCCGTGATGTTTTTGAAAGGAAGCGCCGAAAATGGCCCAGATTTCGGTCTATTTTGGGTGAGTCCATTTATACCCACAACGAGGGTCGTGCAAAGTCAAAAGCCATTCCTCGGATCGACGCAAGATTCGCTCGCTGTGAGACTCCCGCAACTTGAGCCGCATGCTGCCTTTGAGTGGAGCGATTCCTTCATGGGTGACTGCAATCGCAAAGCGGTGACAGAAGTGGACGCTTTGAATCCAGTTCTTCGCACCCGAGGGAAATGAGCAACACTTCAGGACCAACTTGTGGCACGCCAGAGCGAGAAAACGGACATCGAATTGAACCGCGGTGGCTCTGTTGAGGATCTCGCTTGGCGATTGGAGCTGCGGAGAAGGTGTCTTCACAGTCCGCCCGCTGCGTTGCGCTTGGCAAGAAATAAATGTGCAAAAGTTATTTACCAAAAATGAGATCTCGATTTACGAATATGTCCCTCTGAAAGCTGCTATTGGACGCTCGCGCCTCTTTGGAGAGGGGTTGTTCTTTTGTTTGCCTGAAAACTCGCGAGAGTCGTGGGATGGATCATTCGCCCGTTGGCCCAAAGTGTCGAATCGCAATCGTCGATGCGTGCGACAAGCTCCTTCCCTCTCTGAAAAGCCACAGCAGCAGCAGCAGCAACAGCAACAACAGCAGCAGCAGCAGCCACCAAGCAGAATCGAAAGAAACCTGAAGCAGGCAGCCATCACAGTCCGCACAAGAGGATCGCAAGATCGCCGCCGCCTCTCGCCATTTCCTCATTTGCGCTCCTCCGTCCGCACTCACGCAAGATCGAGACCCCTCTCCGTTGAGATGACCAGGCACACGCACAATCTCGCGCGCCGCGCCTCGGAAGACGAGCACTTTGCGGACACGAGCGGCAGCAGCAGCCAGCAGCTGCAGAGCTCGTCCGCAACGACGACTAACGCAAGCCGCGATGGTAGCCACGTTGAAGACGACGCGATCCAACGCAGCGAAAGCGAGGAGGAGAGCGAGGACGAGGACGACGAGGAGGAAGAAGACGAGAGCTTCGACGAGTCAGACAACGGCCCCGCCCAGCAGCGCATGCAGGACATGTACCGCTCGATCTCCCCTCGCACGCGCACGAACCACGACAGCTTCACGTACGACGACGACGACATTACGGAGATGAACGCGCGCGAGCAGGAGCTGCTCGTGGGCATCCAGGAGCTTCAGCGCCAGCTATCGATGGTGCAGATCCAGACGGAGAAGTCGCAGGAAGAGATCTTGCCGCCCAAGGCGGACTCGCGCCGTCGCCTGATCATGGTCTCGAACCGTCTGCCGATCTCGTTCCAGAAAAACGAGACCACGGGCGAGTGGGACTTCAAGATGAGCTCCGGTGGGCTCGTGACCGCGCTCAACGGCATTCGCGACGAAGTGCCGTTCATCTGGATCGGCTGGTTGGGCGAAGAGATCGCGCACGAAGACCAGAACAAGGTGCGCGAGAAGCTCGCGAAGGAGTTCAACTGCGTGCCCGTCTTCCTCTCGAAGGAGATCGCGTCGCGCTACTACAACGACTTTAGTAACGACATCCTCTGGCCCACGTTTCACTACGTGCCGTTGCCGCTGTTCAAGGCTGGGCAGGAGAAGAAGTTCGACTTCCGTCTCTGGGACGCATACAAGCTCGCGAACAAGCTCTTCGCGCAGGCCGTGAACCAGGTGTACCGCGACGGGGACTTCGTCTGGGTGCACGACTACCACCTCATGAACCTGCCGTCGCTGCTGCGCAAGCGCCACCCAAAGTGCAAGATCGGCTGGTTCCTGCACACGCCGTTCCCGTCTTCCGAGATGTACCGCACGCTCCCTGTGGGGAAGCAGATCCTCGAAGGGCTGCTGGGCGCCGACCTGCTGGGTTTCCACACGTACGACTATGCGCGACACTTCCTCTCGGCTTGTGCGCGGATACCGGGCTCCACGTCGTCGCCCAAGGGCATTGAGTTCGAAGACCACTTCTCGTCCGTGGGCGTGTTCCCCATCGGCATTGACCCTGAACACTTTGAAAAAATCTTGGCGAGCGACGCGACGCAGAAGCGAATTAAGGAGCTCTGCGTCAAATTCGCCGGCTTCAAGATCATCATTGGCGTTGATCGCATGGACTACATCAAGGGCATCCCGCACCGTCTGTTGGCCATGGAGCGCTTCCTGGCGGCGTACCCGGAGCGCCGAGAGAGCGTCGTGCTGATCCAGATCGCCGTGCCGTCGCGCACGGGCGTGCAAGAGTACCAGGAGTTGGGTGCGACCGTGAACGAGCTGGTCGGACGCATCAACGGACGCTTTGGCACGCTGCAGCACTCGCCCGTGCACTACATCCACCAGTCTGTGACCCCAACGGAGCTCGTGGCGCTCTACAACGTCGCTGACGTGTGCCTGGTGACGTCCATCCGCGATGGCATGAACCTCGTGAGCTACGAGTACGTCGTCTGCCAGAGCAAGCCTTGCGAAGGACGCCGCGAGGGCCCCGGTGTGCTCGTGCTCAGTGAGTTTGCCGGCAGTGCGCAGTCGCTCAGTGGCGCGATCCGCGTGAACCCGTGGAACAACACGGACATGGCGAACGCGCTCGAGTACGCGCTGACGCTGCCGGCCATGGAGCGCGAGTACCGCCAGACGAACTTGTACCGCTATGTGGAGACGCACACGGCGAGCTTCTGGGGCAAGAGCTTTTTGACCGATCTCGAGTACGCCTGCTCACAGCCGACGTCTAGCAAGAAGCTCGTGAAGCTGCCGACTATGGACCTGATCAACGCGTACAGCCGCAGCAAGAAGCGCATTATCGTGCTCGACTACGAAGGCACGCTGCTGGACGAGTCGCACCAGCGCTCGACGATTGCGCCGCCCAAGGCATTCGTGAAGCGCATCATCGAGAGTCTCGCGGCCGACAAGAAGAACACGGTGCTGCTGGTGAGCGGCCACGAGCGGAGCGTGATTGGCAGCTGGCTGAACGACAAACGCATTGGCTTGGTGGCCGAGTCAGGCTACTACTACCGTCTGCCGCATGAGAACGACTGGGAGATGATGGCGGAAGACATGGATCCGTCGTGGAAGCGCGTGGTGCGGCCGATCATGCAGTACTTTACGGAGCGCACGCCGGGCAGCTTCATTGAGACGAAGGAGAGCTCGCTCACGTGGCACTACGGCGAGACCGATCAGATCTTCGGTCCCATGCAGGCGCGCGACATGCAGATCAACCTGGAGGACGTACTGTGCAACCTGCCACTGGAGGTGATCCAGGGCACGAACCGTGTCGAAGTGCGTCTGCAGGGCATCACCAAGACCGTGATCATCGAAGAGATCCTCAAGCGGTTCTACCACGCGCAGTCGCCTGCAAACACGCCTGGCGTGCGCGCCTACAGTGGTGGTGGTCCAGCGTCATCTACGAAACACAAGGAGCAGCATCAGCAAGTGGACTTTGTGTTCTGCGCGGGCAACGGCCTGGAGGACGACGATCTCTTCACGTTCTTCAAGGAGCACCAGGAGCTCGCGAAGAAGCAGGAGAGCAAGCAGCAGCAGCAAACTGCCAAGACGAGCAGCTCGAGTCCTGCGTCCGGTGGACTGCCGCCGCTGCCGCCCGCGCCTCCGGTCGAGTTTGCGGACTCGTCGACGATCATGTCGTCGGCGCTCTCGAACCGCGCGAACGTGTACACGTGCCACATTGGCGCCAACAAGACCGAGGTGTGTGCTTGTCTATTGTTGAATGGCTCGTATGGTTTTGCAATGTCGTATGGGCGTCTGACTGACGAACGAGTGCCTGCTGTTTTTGATGCGGCAGGCGATGTATCATCTGGAGCGGCCGACGGATCTCGTTCGCGTGCTGCGAGGTACGGTCTCATTTTCTGCATCTGTTTTGGTGGAGAGCGCTTCACGTGCTCGTCCATACTGACTCCGAGTTGTTATTGATGCTGTTCTGATCGATAGCTTTGTCGGCGCAGAGTCGCGAGGGCTTCACCGTGCAGGACGAGCCGGTTATCGCTGATGCGTTCACTGGCGCCGCTGTGTCAACAGGGACGTCACCGCCTTGATGCGTTTGATGGATGTGCATCGCTTCAAGATTTGGTTGTGCGTTGAGAATACAAGTCCGTAAGAGAAGAGATGAATTTATACGAGCGTTCCACTTGGTTCGTTGACTTGACGTCGGGTGTAAGAGCGCTGTTGCCGTCCAAACGCGTGCGGTGAGGCGGACTCCTGTTGTTTCTCATCCTTGTGAGTCACACGGTCGTGGAATCAGCTCCACTGTACCCTGAAAGCTAGTGAATACTGTATCTGAGAGGGTATACGAAAGAACGTCTCCCATCCTTTTCTGACTCCTTTGGAACAGACAGTCTGTGCACCTCTGCCATATAGTACTGTTTTGTCACTAAATTACACGGGAATACGTCATTTGCTCAGCTCGAGCTTCGTAAACATCTCCCCTACACCTTGCGGGAGACGTCGATTTGATTGAAGGCATTGTACACACATGATTTGCTACAGGTATACAATTTGCTAAGGGCTTAATTCGCCGGTAACGTGCGCGAAATCGTCGCGCAGGTTATAGATCTCGAGTGGGCTATGCATTTCTACAAGTTCTATTTCCAGCTGATTCGGAGCAAAGCTTGTGTCTGCCGTGCGCCTCCAGCCTCTCCCTGCGTCCCACCTTTCTTCTTGCCAGTTCGTTCCGTCGGTCAAGCTGTTGCCCTGGACTCTCCGCTCAGCGGCCGACTGAAGTCTTGCGCCGGCATATCCCCCCGCACACGTGTGCGCTCACTCCGCAATCCTCTCGCTTCAAGCCAGCCCAGCACCAGCACCAGCCTCCCGCCCTCATACCCTCAAGTCAAGAATGTGCCCGCTGCGCTACATCTTGCTGCTGCTGTCGCTGCTCGTGGCCATGATTGGGCTCTCGCAGGCCATGTCGGAGCAGGAGATGTCGGCGATCACGGACGGCGCCGAGGACGACGAGGAGAAGAGCAAGCAGCAGCAGCAGAAGACCACTTTCCGCACGCTCGTCGACATGCTCAACGGCAAGTACCTCTACGACGCGTACAAGGCCAGCCAGATGCGCGTCAAGGCGACATAAAGCGCCCCTCGCTTCATTTATTACCAGCCAGCGAGCCAAGCTTCTCCTTCAAGGCTGCAAGCGCGCGGACGCACGCATTCGAGCACAGGTGTAAAGAACACCTTGAGAAGGATTGCGGTACCCGCCACCACACGTGCGTATAGATATGTATTGAGATTTTCTTATTTTCGAAGTAGTTGGACACGAACAGGATCGAAGAAATGCCAGAGAAGTGAACGAACATAACCCTCCGCATTTTGCCATTCTCACGAGCGTGATTGACTCTTGTTGCTCTTGTTTGCATGCCATGGTGTTCTTATTACGTTCTCTAATCATTATCTATGCTGGAAATGTGGTGTCTCCAGCCTTCTCTCCATCAAAGCCCGCAGACTTCACGCCTCTCGCCCCCCCTTTCTCTATATACACACACCTCTTCTTCTCTGTTCCTTCTCCATCAGCAGCAACTGACCCCCTCAGGCCTTCATCACGCGTGGTCTCTTGTCACTTGGTCCTTCATGACGTCACCCATCAATTAGCCTAGGCTCGCTGGCAGGAGTTGCCGGAGCTGATCACGACCGGCTCGTTCGCCGACTTCTCCGTGAGCGGCACGATCTCCTCGTCCTGGCGCATGGACTCGCGCTGCGGGTCGGTGAGCGAAACCTCGTAGCGAGGCGCGCCGTGCTCGTCCACGGCCTTCTGCTTACCCTGCACGATGTGGTGGAGCAGCATGCCCTCGGCGTCGTCGATGCTCTTGAGCAGCTCCGTCATGGTCTCCTGGTCCTGCACGTCGCGGTTCACGAGGAAGTTCTCGCGCAGCGCCACGCGCGCCTGCGAGATCGCGTAGTCGTCACCGCGGAACGCCTGGCGGCTCGCGCGCAGCAGGCGGCGGTATCCGCCCAGCACCTGCAGTCGGGACGCGCTCATGCTGTTCGTCCGTTCGCTTCAAATGCTGCAAGCTTGCCCAGTTATTGCGCTGATCCTTCCATTCGATTCCCCACCCGCTTCCAATAGTGGTCCCTTTTTATCCACAGCGAGGCTACTATTTGAAGCGCACTCGTGCGTGTCTTTGAAAAATCACTTTACTGCCTGAATAGTGACATCCTCATCTTAGCGACTATCTCACGCATGTCATTCAGAAACGTGCGCCTGTGTCATCATCAAGCCAAGCCAATCGGCGGGGAGGTCCATTCTTCCAGCACCTCAGCTCAGCTCAGCTCAGCGATCCGAGCCATTTGCCCATTTCCCCCCTCTTCAGCCAAGACTCCCGACAAAGAAGCATGGACGCGCTCGTGGCTCTCGCTGGCGGAGACGTGCGCATCGTGATCGGCGCGGCCGTGGTGCTCGCCACGACGCTGCTGCTCGTGCTCTCGGGTGCGCTCAAGCCGCGCAACAAGGCGCTCGTGACGCTGCAGCCGCCGGCGGTCGAGGGCGGCAACCCGCCGACCGTGCACCTGCCGCTCATCGAGAAGGAGTCGCTGTCGCACGACACGCGCCGCTTCCGCTTCGCGCTGCCGAGCAACCAGCACGTGCTCGGCCTGCCGGTGGGCCAGCACATCTCGCTGCGCTACACGGACAGCGAGGGCAAGCTGGTGATGCGCTCGTACACGCCCGTGAGCTCGGACGACGCGGTTGGCTACGTCGACCTGGTGGTCAAGGTCTACTTCAAGAACGTGCACCCGAAGTTCCCGGATGGCGGCAAGATGTCGCAGCACCTTGAGTCGCTCAAGCTCGGCGAGACGATTGAGGTGTCCGGCCCCAAGGGCAAGCTCTCGTACATGGGCAAGGGCGAGATCCACATCAAGCACCGCGTGCGCGACCCTGCGCCGGAGATCCGCGTCGCCAAGAAGATCGGCATGATCGCCGGCGGCACGGGCATCACGCCAATGCTGCAGATCATCCGCCGCGCGCTCCAGAACCCCGAGTGCGTAAATTTGTGTGCCTGTGCGATCGAATTGTAGCTCTCCGCATGTAGACTAATTGTGTGGCTGTGCGTCGATTGCGCTAATAGCGACAAGACGGAGTTCTATCTGCTGTTCGCGAACCAGTCGGAGGAAGACATCCTGTGCCGCGACGAGATCGACGCGATGGTCAAGAATCACTCGAACGTGCACGCGCACTACACGGTCGACCGTGCGGGCGACGACTGGAAGTACTCTGTGGGCTTCGTGAACGCCGACATGATCATTAAGCACCTGCCGCCGGCCGCGGACGACGTGCAGATCTTCATGTGCGGCCCGCCGCCCATGCTCAAGTTCGCCGTGCTGCCAGCGTTAGAAGAGCTCGGCTTCACGCCGAACCAGCACTTCAGCTTCTAAGCCACGGACAGACACAAAGACGACGTGTGTACGCTGGGTGGGGAATGACAATAGGACCTTGCTCGTTTTGCTTAGTGCTTTGTTGCTGCGTACGAATGACGCGTGACCCTCTTTTGACAAAATACACTCGAAGTTAGCTCTTCTGACTCGTCCACGTGTGTGTTTCTATCTCTTCTTGGGGGGCGAGAGCAGCTTATTGTGCGCCGAGGACGCGCGGAAGCCGTCGCCGGAGCCCAGACCCGGGATGTCTTCGTCCGATGAGTCGTTCATGCTGTCCTTGACCTTCTTCTTGAGCACGCGTTTCTTCTTCTTGTCCTGCGCGAGGATCACCTGCGTGGACGCCTTTTTCACGCGGTCGCGACTGAGCGCCTCCTCCGGGTCGTCCAGCATCGTGCCGCCGCCGTTAATCGTGTCATCGTGCTCCATTTCGTCGCGCGTGAGCCCATCCCCAGGCAACGCGATGCGCTGGTTGTACGGGCGTGAGACAAGCATGTCACTGTCAGCTGCTGCTTCAGAAATCGAGTTGACATTGCTGGACGCAGCTTCTCGCAGTGTACCCATTTGCGGTACAACGCTGCTGCTTGTCGTCATGTCTTTCTTCTTCCCACCAGTTGACGCTGAACTAGAACCTGCTGCTGCTGTGGACGCCAGCACGCCTCCAGCGGCAGCGGCGGCCTTGATCTGGTTCACCAGACGCACGAGCGTCATCTCGCTCTCCTGCAAAGCGTCGACGATCGTCTCGTCGGTCACGACCACCACCTGATCGTCATCACGCACGCACTCGAGCTTGTCCACTAGGTGCTCGACGCCGGCTTTCACGCCGATAAGCACCTTTGCTAGGCGCTCGTACTTCAGCTTTGCGCGCTCGAGCTTTGCGCTCGCGAGCACCAGGTTCTGTTCGTGGTCGTCGACCATTTTCCGGCGGTGACCGCCGCCCGAGCCGCTGTACTTGAGCTCTTCGACGCGCGTCTTCAGGTTGCTGTGCTCGGTCTGGAGTTGCTCGAGGCGCGCCTGGTTCTCCTTGGACAGGTTGATGAGGTTGTCAGTCGTGCTCTCCTGGCTCGTGATCTTCTGGATCACCTCGTTCACGTCACTCACGCCCGTAGCCTCCTTGATCTTGCGGAACGCGCTCTCGAAGATGTCGATCTTGCTGCGGTGCTCCTTCTTCTCCTCGACCGCCATGCCCTGCTGCATCACCGTCATCGCCAGCGCGGACTTGAGGTGCTTCTCCTCTTCGCCCGTGAGGTCTCCGGACTCCTTCGCGACCACGTCCAGCTTCTGCTTGTCGCGCTTGTCGAGCCGCTGACTCATCTCGAGTCGGATCTTCACGTACTGCTGCTTCTCACGGAGCTCCTTTTCGCGTTGCCGCTTCTCCTCTTCGTACTGACCACGGGCTTTCTCGAGCTCTTGCAAAATCATCTCGCGCGCATGGGTGGCATCTGAGGACAAGAGGACGAGCTCCTCGTAATCGTGCTGCTTGGCGCCCAATGCGCGCTCAATCGCCGCCAGTTGGTTGTCAAAGCCGATGCGCTCTTCTTTCAGGCGCTTCACGATCTGCTCGTAGGTTTTCCGGATACTCTGCGCTTCGTTGTACTTGATCATGGCTTTGTCCAGGCGGTTCTCGAGCATCCGGATCTTCCGCGTCTCCGGGGTGTCCTCGAGGCTCGGCTTCTTGGATTCGAGCTCCAGGTCCTTGACCTCGTCCTTGAGCTCCTCGAGCAGTGCGCTCTGTGACTGGACCTTGTGTCGGACGTCGTCGTGCTGCTTGCGCACTTTGTTAAGCTGCACGACCACCTGCGCGAGCTCATCGCTGTCGTCCCCGCCGATCACCGCTGGGCCGGCCGTCGCTAGAGCTGAAGAGCCTCCCGCCATCATCCCCGAGCCTGCGCTGGTGCGCTTGATGTCTGCAAGCTGCTTGCGCAACTCGCGGTTTTCGTTCTTGAGCTGTCGAATGTAGTCCTTGTTCGCGTTCTTGTTGGTCTCCAGCAAGTCGATGTTGCTCTTCCGGTCCACCTCTGGAAATGTTCAGCCACGTCAGCAACATGAATGAGTATGTTAGACTTGGTATGAAGGCGAAACGACATCGACAGGAGAATGCTCAAGTTTTGCACTAACGCAGGAGACGCATCTTGTCGCGCAGGTCCTCGACCTGCTCGTCCATGCGGCTGTCATAGTCTTGCTCCATACGCTTGAGCGCATTCTCATGGCGGGCTTGCATCGGATCGCGTGGACTTGGGCTTGTCTCGCCTTTAAACTTGCCGTGTGCTCAGTTCCACGTCGAGTTCTTTTCCAAACTGCTCCACCCACCAGCGACAAGTGCGTCCACGAGTAAAGTCTGCTATAAAAAGAGGACTCGTGAGTGCTCGAGAGAAACAATAACCGACAGGACTTGAGCAAGATGGTGGTGTCCTTTCGAGCATCACCTGCATGTCCATCGTAAAATCTCCAGCATCCCGTTGTTGATAAAGCACACGCATGTATCTTACACACTTTTCTTTTCTTACTCTTTCCGTCTGCATGCTTCTTGACAAGGGACACAGGCGCCAAGTGGCAGCTCCACACCGAGTATCGTGCCCTGTCCTCACGCACACCGCAAGTAACGCAGCCCCGGCAAAATGTCTGCAAGTTCACAAAGGCAGGGGCGAACGGTTAGAATACTTCTCGCGAGCAGCAGTCACATTTCGGATAGAATGGCAGCCATACCTCGCAGCCCGTCAATGTGGCTCGCCGTGAGTGCGCATCCGTAGACAGACAGCGTCTCGAGATTTTTCAGCGCTGAGCAAATAAGCAACCCATTGATTGGTGAGATGCAGCACAATGCAAGCAAGCCAAAGAACACCAAGCTCAGCGTACAGTAGAGGTGGCGAAGCGAGAGAGCCGAGATACTGGTGTTGGACAAGTTTAGGTACCGCAGCTCGGTCAGCGATCGAATGTAGAACAGCGACTTGGCGTGGATGTTTCTAAAGCGAAACAGGATACGAAAAACAGAATTAGCATGAGCAAGCACCCTTCATCGAGCCACATCGTGCAAACTCTACACATCCTTCCATACCTGTTCTGGCTCAGGTTCAGCGCCCTCAAAGTTGTGATCTTGGAAAGCAGCTCCACGCCCCGGTCGCTGATGTTTCCTCCGCAGATGTCCAATTCCTTCAGCCGTCGCAGAGGCACCAGATGAAGTAGTCCATTGTCCGTGATGCTGTACATCATTCAAAGCAAGAGAACGTAAGAGAGCTCATATCCACCACAACCGCGGTGTCAAAGAAAACTGCAAAAACTCACCCTGCGCCGAACAGATCCAGTTTCTCGAGGCGGGGGAGCATCGTCAAGTTCGCCAGCGACCGGTTCGTGATCCCAGAAGTGTCCATGTACAAAATCTCCAGCTCTTTCAGGTTCGCGAGCCCGATCGTCCCTACATCCGTCACTTCGGTGCTGGAGATGTCCAGCGCTTTTAAATATGTAACGTGCTTGCAAATCTCGAGAAGCCCTGCGTCGGTCAGGGCCGTTTCTGCCAGCACAAGGCGCTCGAGATCCTTCAAGCGACTAATAAATTCAATCCCCCTGCACGCATCACAAGAGGTAGCGTCAGCACCAATAGCTACATCAAACTTGCACACAATCCGTCGTACCTCTTCAAAATTCGACAGGTTCGAAGATCCAGCTCCTGCAGCTTCGGCATGTGCTGCAGCACCGCAGCGTCTGCTTCGCCAAACGCAGTTCGAGCAAGAAGCAGCACTCGAATCTCGGTCCAAGTCACTGGAAGAGACCGGATCTCTTCGCAATGCCGCGCATCAAAGTACTTCAGGTTCACAAGTCCGGCCAAGCTTGCCAGTCCGTCGTCGTCGATATCGTTGCAGCCGCGAACAATCAGCGTCTCCAGAGAATGGATCTCTCCGATGTGGCGCAGGGCATCATTGCTGCACCAAATACACATACAAATTGATTCGTCAGACCCAAGATGGACTGGGGGAAAAAGGAATGATTGATCTTCTTACCTCAGACGACAATGCGAGACGTCCAGGAACCGCAGCTTCAGATACGAAGTCCCAAACGTCTCAAACGCTCCTTGCTCCAGCTTCAGACAGTGTCCCAGTAGGAGCTTTTCCAGTTTGTTGAGACCCGCGAGATGCTTCATGCCGATCTCAGTCACGAGTCTGCACCCGCTCTGTAATGATCAATTACATCACATCAGCACAAGTAAGCATTCAATAATAAAGGACTATCCAGCGATTGCGACACTAGCGAACGTACCAGATCCAGCGATTCCAGCAAAGTCAGACGTCGCAGAGCCAACAGGTTGCGGTCGTCGATGTTGCGGCATCCTGACAAGTTCAGCGACACCAGATACGGCGAGAACTGCAGCAAGTCGACCACTCTAGGCGAAAGCTGCACACAGCCCTGGAAATTCGCGACCGTCAGACTCGGGAACGTGTCAATGTGCTGCTGATGCGACGAGTTCTGTCTCGACCCCAAGTGCGTCAGCTGGTGACACCCTGATACGTTGACACTTCGCAGTTGCTGCAGTGGAGCGAACGGGATGTCGTCGAACCACGAATCTTGCACCTCTGGAAGGTCCTTCAGGTTCCATTCGTGAAAGAGAAATGGAGCGAGCAGCTGGAATTGCTCTTTCTCCAATTGGTCGTGTTGCTTGAGCCACAAGAGGATCGCTGCTGCAATCTCTGTCGGAACCGCAACAGCCTGCTGTTTTGTATCATCCTCATCACCATCGCCTCCAACGCAGTTGCACACTTGAAGCGCTGTCTCCGGGTCGTGGATGAGTCGCATGCAGATGCTGCGGATACAGCACTCGACCAGCGAGAGCGGCACGAGCGTGCCTCGCGGGGTCTTCCGCCAGTACTCGCCAACGTATCCAACCAGCAGCGACGCTGGCAGTGGCTTCTTCTTTCCGTTGTTGCTCGTCCCAATCTCAATTCCAGATGAAGTCTTCCGCACGGCCGCATTCCGATCCACGTTGCTTTTGCCACCGTAGCTGGCGCTTCGAGCGGTCTGCTTCACATGATATTTCTTTGCGAACGGGAACGGGAACGCAATGTAGTTCGCGAGCGTCTGGCTCAGCATTCGTGGCGGCGCTGGTAGCGGTGGCGGCGGGAGCGACGAACTCCGCCCAGAGCTTGCGTTGCCGTCTGCAGCAACAGCGTTCATGTTCATGTTGGCGGACACCGCCGCTGAGCGTCGTAGCGAGTTGGCGCGACGAGAGCGTGCAGCAGCGGACTGCTCTGCGCTCATTCTTCTGTTGGTGCTGCGGTTGCGCTGGTTCACAGCTGCTGCTGGTTGCGACTGGAGCTCTCGCAGCAGCAGCGGGTCTTCGTCGAGAGTCGCCTGATGGCAGCGACAGCAGACGCCTCCCATTCGCTCGAGTGACTGGCCGGTCGGTCGAACGCGACCCACCACCTCAGACAGATCCACGCGACGCTCCGGTTGGCAGTGGATGACAACGACGCAACAATCGCGAGTGAATTCTCTTCTCTCTTGCGATCACTATGGACGCATGCGCGCGATGTTCTCTCGCTGTTCTTTGCGAAAGGGCATACAAACTTCAACTGACGCATTTTAAAATCCGCGCCGGATACGTCTCATTGGATTGGTTTCTACAGTTTTCTTTGGTTGAAGGCTGTCATCTTTATCCGGATAATGACAAATGAGAAAGTGTCAAAGGTGTTCTTTTTCCACGGTTCAGCAGCTCGTTTAAATACGATTTCCTTCCGCGCGTGTCTTTGTCTGTTTGAAGCAGAGACTCCAAAACGGCATCGAAAACGAAAGCCACCAAGAAACCAAGAGACAGAAGAGCTACGATGCTGGAGCACGAGGCGCCCAAGACCGTGGCGACGCCCTTCGGCTACGGCGCACTGCGTCCACACGACAGCGGCAATGGACCCCCGACCGCGACAGCTGCTCGCTTTGACATTGACGCCGACTGCCGAGACTGCGCAGGCAGCGGCGAAGCCCCCGAGTTCGCGTGCGTGCAGTTCACGTGGGGCCGCGCGTACATGCACACGGAACTGGTCGCCACTGCCCCCGTGTTCACGTTCTACGCGCTCTCCAAGACCGAGCGCTTGAAGTTCACGATGCCGTTCCCGCTGACGAGCCCGGGCTCGGAGATGGTGGATGCTGTACGGCGCAAGCTGGAGTTGGGCGACGACATTGCGATCACGTTGGTGCAGACCGACTCGGTGAACAAGCACGAGATCAAGCCCGAGAAGATGATTAGCGAGTGCACGATTGGCGCGGACCCAACGCATCCGATCTTGGTGCTGCAGGCGCCGCTTGTGCGTTACGATCCAAAGAAATGTTCGTACTACATGGTGCTGCAGGAGAACAACACGGCCGCGATCCAGGTCGCGAAGGGATTCGGCTCGGTGCTCGGCAACATCGAGGTCGCATGCGGCGTTAAGTACTGGGAAGTGGAGTTGCAGAACTCGAAAGGCGGCGAGGGCGTGTTTCTCGGTGTTGCCTCCTCCGAGTTGCCGTTGAACGGCAGCATTCTCAATCGCGGCGTCTTCTGGGGTATCTCGTGCGGCACGGGCCACAAGCTGCACGACATCATCGACTACTACACGGACCCGTTCCACGACGGCGACGTGGTTGGAGTGCTGCTCGATATGGAGTACGGCCGCCTGAGCTTCTACAAGAACGGCAAGTACCTGGGCATGGCGTATCGCGGCATCGAGCTAAAGCAGCTGAGTCCGGCGGTCTCGCTCACGTACATCGGGCAACGTGTCAAGCTGCTGCCGGCATCCACCGCGCCAGTGGGGTGAGCATTCGACCACCGCCGTCTGCATTAGCGTGTTCTACGTATGGACTGACAGGCGTCACACACGCGCGCGCTTGTCGCCACTCTACTTTATTCGCGGATGCATATCCAGCACAACACCGTAACGAAGCAGCGGTGCGCTGCAAATCCAGGCCACAATTTGCAATTGAGGCACCTTTTCCCTCACTCAGCTCATCTGAGCAACATTCTCCAAAACTCAGCAAGATTCAAATTCATAAAATTCAGCAAGATTCAAATCCGCAAAGCTCAGCAAAGTTCAATTTCCCAACACTTTGCTAAATTTCGCAACTTTGCACGTGCTGGGCTCTTATTGGCGAAAACACAGAATTCTTTCCAGCCAGTAAACATCTATCAGAATTTTCGTCGACAGCTTCCGTGAACAAGCGTGTTGTGTGTACAGGGGCCATTAATAAAGTCCCGTTAAAGGCTTGATTCTTCATGTGGAGATGAATGACGCAGCGGCTCATTCGCAGACTCGCCTCGCTCGCCGCAGTCGTCCCAGCAGAAGCGCCACCGCCACACACACACACACACACACACAGCAACACCATGGCTGGAGAGACTGAGACCAGCACGAGCGTCGCGCACTTTGCGGCCGGCTGCTTCTGGGGCGTCGAGCTCGCGTTCCAGCGCGTCGAGGGCGTCGTGAGCACCACGGTCGGCTACGCGCAGGGCCACGTGGACAACGCGTCGTACAAGCAGGTGTGCTCGGGCAAGTCGGGCCACTCGGAGACGATCAAGATCGAGTTCGACCCGAGCAAGATCTCGTACTCGGAGCTGCTCGCCAAGTTCTGGGCGATCCACGACCCGACCACGCTCAACCGCCAGAAGGAGGACGTCGGCACGCAGTACCGCTCGGGCATCTACTACCACGACGAGGAGCAGAAGGCCGTGGCCATCGCGTCCAAGGAGACCCAGCAGAAGGTGCTCGACAACGAGATCGTGACCGAGATCGAGGCGTTCCGCGTCTTCTGGGCGGCCGAGGACTACCACCAGCGCTACCTGGAGAAGGGCGGCCAGTGCGCCGACAAGGGCAGCGACGTGCCAATCAAGTGCTACGGATAAAGCATTTGCCGTCCGGCATTGATCACGAGCGAGCTCTCTGCGCTATAATCGCAGTATCCATTTCGCAAGGGGTTAGAAGGAGCTTTGCACCAATTGAGCTCCACAAGAGTCGGTTGCTGCAGCTCATCCCTCGTCAAACAAATGCATTAGCGTCGCGTAAAGAATTCCAAATCAAGCTCTACAGTTTTGTACCCTCCGCTTCCATGGCTTGTTTTGCTTTCTACCAGCTGCTCAATGCGTGATCTTGTCGATGAGCTTCTGGAATCCTCTCGCAGTCACGCGCTTCCCGGCAGAGACCACGCGGCTCGAGAGCTTCTCCTCCTGCCAGTTCTCCCAGATGCCGTACTGCATCACCTGCGCGTGCCTCTGGCTCGCCTCAAGCTGCTGCAGGCGCTTCGCCAGCGGCACAAGCGATTGACCACTGCAAAACACAACAACATTCATAGCACGTGAACCTCTGAGCTACGATAAGCTGACAGGTGATTATGAGAAAGACAAGCGTGGTGCCACGTACGTCCCGTCGTCGTACTTGCTCATGGACTCGGGGATGCACTCGCCGTACCCGTTCGCCACGATCTCCTGCGCAAAGTCGCGTCGAAAAGGCGGCTGCGCACGTCACAAAGCAAACATCAGTCTCTAGCATATTTGACGACACTCGCCATTCTAACGGCACGGGCACCACGTACCCTTCGCAAGGACATATTGCACGTCGCGACTGTGCTGTTTCCGTCGATGCCTGCAATGCTGAGCCTATTTTCATAAACTCCGTCAGTCAGTCAATCAAGCACCATACCAACATATCCAGCAGATCCAATACACACGCACCGATGCAGCAGGTGGATCGTCATGTAGCGGTGCGAAGACACGTAATTCGACAGGATCCACTCGTGCGAGCTCTCATCCACCTGGACGCCGAACGGCCGCACCGCAAGCAGGTTCCTCGTGGCGCTGCTGCTGAACAGCAGCTCGTTTGGCGGCAGTGCGTCTTGCAACAAAAAGCGCCGCAGGAACGGCGTGTGGTACACGTAAAACACGCTCGGGTCGTCGTCACACTGGCGCATCATGCGTACGCGGAGCTTCTTGTGGCGTGAAAAGCACCACGGCGGAATGTCGTCGATGCGGTTGAAGCGCTGGAACTGTCACAATAGAACAACATGTATGTGCAGGTCAATCACACCAAGCACTGCTATGCCGTCACGCTAGAGTAGCCAAGCACTCACAGCTCCGCTGAAGCGCGCGACCGCAGCGATCGAGCCGACCATCGTCAGCAGGCAGCCGACGCGGAAGAGCGACAGGTTCGAGTCGATGGCGCTGCCGGTCTCGCGGGTCTGCTGGCCCAGCCAGCGCCGCCACTCGTCGCCATCACCCTGCTGCTGCTTGTCAGCGGACATGTCGTTGGTAGGAGCAACTTCGGCTCCCGTGCGCCCGCCACCTCCATCGCCGTCGCTCATGCTCATGCTCATTTGCGCAAAATGTCAACGCGGACTTTTGACGCACATCCATTTGGCGCATGTCGCGCTATGGTTGCTCTAACCAAATTCAATAAAGCAACGCTAGCATCGAGACTAAGGCTGCTTCAAGAAGCCTGCTGCAACATAATCCGCGGCGTTTCATGATTTGTCTTGGAGCGATGATGTTGACACTGCACCGTTATCCACTTTGAAGTTTCCATCGAAGCGGGTCGCGGAAGGTTTCCGAAACGATCGGCGCCACGCGCGCGGCTTATTCCGTCGAGCGCGTGCGTTGCGCTGTCTGTCTTGCGCACGCATCTCAGCGCAGCAAGCAAGCAACAAACGCTGTTAGCAACGCGCGACTCGAGAGTGGAGAGCAGCTCATTCACGAAGCCACCCGCCGAGAAAGAGAGAGTGAGAACGAGACGAGCAATCATGCGCAAGTACGAGGACTGCTGGGTCGTGGACCGCACCATGTTCGAATACGTCAACCAGGTACTCGCATGGTAGCGAGTGACGCGGTGCCCTTTGACGGAGAGGCGCTGACTGGTGGTGTTGCTGCTGATTGATTGTGTAGGGCGGCTGCAGCTGCTGCGGCGTGACGCATGCGATCATGGACCTGGCGTCGTTCGCGGACAAGTGCTCCGACTGGGGTGAGCTCATCGTGTATATGATTGCACGGGGCTGTACAGCACGCATCTGAAGTTCGTATGCTGTCGTCATGCCATGTCCTAATTGCAGAAACGGACGACGAGAAGAAGGAGGAGTTCTCGCCGTGGCCGAGCTTCATCCACGAGGAGATCCTGACGGAGCGCGCGCGGCTGCGCGTGGCCATGAAGGACGACATGAAGAGCTACAAGAGCTTCGCGGACACGCACATGAAGGGCTTCATGGAGTGGTGGAAGCGCTTGGACGAGACCGGCAAGCAGCGGTGCGTCTCATGCGAAGGCTGCTCGCTGGACTGTGAGCTAAGCAGCTAACCATTGCCTTGAACACAGTGTGTTTCAGCTGCCGGATGAAGAGGTGATGACGTTCTTTCGCGTCCAGGCGCGCGTCAAGGGCTCGTACGAGATCGTGCTCTGCGCCATCATGAAGCAAGTCAAGCATTTCCGGGAGACCGGCTACCGCGACGGCCGCATCGGTGCCGAGATGTTCTTTGAGAAGTCCCTGCAGGTTTGCTATTCACATGCTTGTTGCTATGGACTCGTCCGCATTCTTTGAACTGACTGTTACTGAGTGTGTGTGTGTGTTTAGTACCGACGCGGCGTGTTCGTTGTGGACTCCAAGTATATGACGTCGACCGAGGGTGCAACGAACTTTTTCGACATGATCCAGGTTCTCGGCGGCCCCAAGCTGCTGCCCGTGCGCCAGAGTACGTCAGCCACAGCGTTTCTGCCAATGCGCTGACGATGAGTAGCGAGGCTCACTTATTCGATACGATTGTCTTCCTATCAGCGCGAGACCCAAACGAAAAGACCGAGGCGGAGGCGGAGCAAGCGAAGAGCGAGGCGAACGTGCAGAGCTTCCGCTCCGACCGGCGACTCGTGCGGCTGGTGCGCTATCCGTTGTCCCCTACTGTTGGTGTTGCCCTTCACTCACGCATCTCGTGCTTGATTATCAGGTGATCTTCCGCAAGTTCGCGGACGTCGCGATCCGCAAGTATATGCGCGAGGTCGTGAACGCTGGCACGCCCGTCGAGCCCACCGACGTGGAGTAACCACAGAAAGAAGCGCACTAGTGAAAGGAAGAGTGAAGACTCGTGGCTTCATAATGTATCAACATGCATTTCCGTTAGTGAGCCCTACCATCGCAGTCCAGCTCCACGCCAATCAACCAATTCCTCATGCCACCGCCAATTTTGCACATACGCAAGCTAACTGGCAGCGGTGACGGTCACGCCCTTGTTCTTGGCGGCGTAGTACTTGCGGCTCTCGTCAAAGTAGCCGTTCGGGTGGTTGATCATCACGTCAGCGTCCGATCCGGGGTGTGTGGCCTCAAAGTGCTTCTTGCACGCGATCTGGAAGTGCTTGGCCTGCGCGAGCGCCACGATCTCCTGCTTCTCTCCCTCGGACACGCCCTGCAGCGCCTTCTTGAGGTGCTCCTCCTCAAAATGGCGGAACGGACAACCGTGGTACTCGCCCGTCTTGGGCGGCTCGCCCGTGATGATGCGCATGCAGTTGTACGGCGTGTAGTCCTTGCGCTTGCCCTCCTTGCCGTAGTTGTGCCGGATGTTGTACGCGTACTTCTTGTTGAAGTCGTCCACCGACATCTTCTTGCAGAACTCCTGGCGCCAGTACGCGATCGCGTCGTCGAGCTGCAGGCCGATGGCCTTGAGGAAGAGTCCGTACTGCTGGCGGCCCGTGAACTTCATGTGGTGGTTCACCTTGAGCGCCTTATGCAGCGAGCGCATACAGAGCGGCATGGACGTCGTCGCCAGTCCGTCGATCATGTCGGGCGTGATCTGGTCGGCCGACGCGTTCACAGCCTGCACCGAGTAGTCCGCCTCGATGTGGTGCTTCGCGAGGTTCGAGAGCACGGGCGCGAGGCGGTCGTCCTTGCTGATGAGAGACCGGTTGTACTTGCGGAACGCTGCCGCGAGCTGCTTGGAGAGCTGTAGCAGTGCAAGGGGGACACAAGGTCAAGTTAGTACACGCGTTAGGTGAGCTGAATGTTGCGTAGTGTACATGCTTGCATCTGGTACGCACGTTTGCGCGGAATGCAGAGTGCAAGATCGACACGACGTGGTCGAATGGCACGTACGCGACACCGGCTTCCAGGTACACGCGGCGCGTGCCAACCTAATGGACGAACATGAGCGGTCATTAGTCATCAGAGCTTGGTAGAGCGGTGCATCCTTACATAACGTACCAGATCGAGGGCTTCTGTGAACGGCACTTTGAAGTACGCGGTGAGCGGGAGCAACTTGAGTTTGATGTCGAGCACTCCCGCGTCGCGCACGGCCTTGAGCTTGCTCTGCCGCTGCTCCAGCTCCTTCGGCGTCGCCTCCTGGTACGAGAGTCCGTTCGTCTTCATAAAGTGGAGCTTCTCCTCCCGCGTCATCTTGTCCAGACGGTAGCGGAAGAGCGTGCTCTCCTGCGAGAGGAACCAGCGGCGCAGCTCCTCGGTCTGGCAGAACGCCATGCGCAGGAAGAAGTGCGAGAGCTCGTCCTTGGCCTATGGTATGGCATCAATCGATTGCAATGCGATAAGTAGGCACATTTGTGGCATCACTCGTAGCACCAGCGGCAAATTGCATGCTACTCACCACATCCTGTTCTGCTCGGATCGAGTTGCCAGGGGCGGCGCGCAGCGGCAGGTGCTTGTTGAGCGTCTTGTCGAGGCGCACCTCTCGATCCTTCATGGTCACACTGCGCAGGCGGAAGTTCTCCACAGCTTTTAGCACTGCAGTCATTCGCACACACACACCAGCAGAGCCACGTGAGTCTCTCTCATAAAGCGCTTAATCCATCAGCATACGCATGCATTCATCCGCCACGTGTCGTACCGTGCAGGCGGTCGATCGCAAACTCCTCGAACTCCTCGAGCGACACCTCGATGTGCGGCGGCTCGTTGTACATGGAGAGCATGGAGATGCCTCCATGGCGCTGCAGCACTTCGCGCCGCTGATTGCCCACGTTCTGCATGCTGCTTGCTTCTTCTTCAGGTGCTGCGGCAATGGCCACCGCAAACGGAAATGGCGCGGCTCGATTGCTCGATTCCCGCCAAAACAGACGTGAGGGTTCATTGGTTATAATCAGGGCTATAGATTCTCAGTAGTGCGAAGTGATTGGGTAAAATAAAAAAGGTGCGTGAAACGACACCATCGCCAACTTGGCTTGAAACGACACACGCACGTCCGCTTATAGACACCCCTTCCTGCCCCCGAGCAGCTCTGGCTGTCACAAGCGAGAAAGAACACCACCGCCATCACTAGCACCACCCGGCAAGCGCTACAGTCATGCAGGGTGGCAATGGCAGCAGCGACGCGACGGTCGCGAGCTCCCACGACGTGCACCTGCGCAAGATCGTGCAGGATAAGGTGCTCATGAAGATGGTCAAGCACGTGACGCAACTCACGCGCGGCTGGGTCGTGCTCGTGGTGGACGACCGCACGACGCGCATCCTGTCCTACGCCGTGCGCATGAGCGACCTCACGGACTGCGGCGTGTCGATCATCGAGCGCCTCGAGCTCAACCGGCAGCCCTTCCCGGAGATGAACGTCGTGTACTTCATCTCGCCCACAGCCGAAGCGATCCGCAAGATGGCGACCGACTTTGCCGACGAAGCCAAGCCAAAGTACAGCGACGTATACCTCTTCTTCCTCTCGCACGCGGACGACGACGTGCTCGCGGAGCTCAAGAACCACCCGCTACTCGTGCAGCGGCTCAAGGCGCTTCAGGAGGTCAACGTGGACTTTCTCGCGCTCGAGAAGTGTGCCTTCTCGTTCGACATGGAGAGCGCGTTCCACCACATGTACTCGCCCGTGGCGACCAAGGACGACGCCTCGCAGGTGATGAAGAGCATCAGCGAGAAACTCGTGTCTGTGTGCGCGACGCTCGAGGAGTACCCGTACATCCGGTACAAGGCCGACCAGCCGCGCATGGAGCAGCTCGCGCAGATGTTCCAGATGAAGATGAACGAGTTCGTCGCCAAGAACGACTCGTTCGTGTACGCACCCAACCGTGGGACGCTGCTCTTTGTAGACCGCGGACAGGACACGATCACGCCGCTGATCCACGAGAGCACCTTCCAGGCGATGATCTACGACCTGCTGGACGTCGACGAGGAGCAAATCACGTACCCGGCCGAGACGAACGCCGGGACAGTCATGAAGACCGCGTTTCTCAACGAGAACGACACGCTCTGGGTGGAATTTCGCCACACGCACATCGCGAAAGTGAGCGAGGAGATCGGGAAGCGCATGACGGCGCTCTCGGCGTCAAAAGCGGGCTCGTCGCTGGGCAAAGGCAAGAGCACGGACCTGCAGTCCATGGCCGCAGCGCTTCGTGAGCTACCAGAGTACCGTGAGCTCCTGGGGAAGTTATCGCAGCATCTCTTCCTCGCGGGCAAGGCGCTCGGGACCTTCACGTCCACGAGTCTGCTGGACGCGTCCAACTTGGAGCAGTCGATGGCCACGGGCGTCGACGATTCTGGCAAGAAGCTCAAGCACAGCGCGCTCGCCAAGCAGCTCGAGGACCTCATGAGAGACTCGAAGCTCACGGAGAGCGACCGGTTCCGCGTCGCCGCGATCTTTGCGCTCACGCAGGACACGATGAAGGACACGGAGAAGAACAAGACGATGCAGGCGGCCTGTCTCTCCAAGAAGTACGACACGGCGCTGCTGAACATGCGTCACCTGGGCGGGCCAGCGCTCTACAAGCAGAATGCGAACAGCGCCATCTCGGCTGATGAGCTTAAGGACGCGACGAAGAAAGCGACGGCGGCTGAGTACTCGAACGCGCGCTACGACCCGAAGCTCAAGAGCACGGTGGAGAAGGCACTCAAGAACGCGCTGAGCGAGCACGAGTACCCGTTCATCATCGCTCCACCGCTGCAGCACACCAGCGGAGCGGCGAGTGAGAAGAAGAGCGGCCCCGTGTCGCTTCGAAAGTGAGTCTATCTGTGTGGCTGGCTGTTGATTTGAGCTCTTGTGAATCTCAGCTGATACTTGTGTGGATGTCTGGCTGAACTAGGAAACCCCAGGCGAAGGGCGGGAAGCCAGAGAGCGCGTCGGACAAAGAGGGCTTCTCCGGCGAGAAGATGATCGTGTTCGTCGCGGGCGGCTGCTCGTACTCGGAGGTGAGTTTGACAGCGACAATCTAATTGGTCATTCAAGTTCTGACGGAGTCTATACGTTGGCATGTGCAGCTGCGAAGCATCTACGAGGTGCGCGCGAGCGAGAAGCGCGACGTGATCCTCGGCACAACGGCGTTCCTCAAGCCCAAGACGTACGTGGACGCGCTCGCGAACCTGCACGAGACCAAGCCGCTTGCACCGGTGCCCAGGTGAGTGTGTGTGTGCGTGTGCGACCCGCGATGAGATACTGGGGCAACACACTAAGGATTGTGTCGTATTCGCAGGGGCCATGGAGCAGAGGTGGCACCGCTAAGCAGTGGCGAGATCCACGTCCACGTCGAGCAGCAGACCCAGCAGCTCTTGCCGGAGAAGGCAAAATCAACTGTGTAGAAGTTGGAGATGAGACCTCTAGCATACAGAATACGATTCAGACAACGAGCACAGAATTGTCGAAGCCCGGATATATATCAGACCATGACAGCCATTCTTATTAGAGCGAGACTTCTCGAAGTTGTGGGCAAAGCAAAGACACTCGAACGCCATTCTGTCTCGCCAGGTTTGCCTGACCAAGTGGTTGAGCCCCAGCATAAAGCCTCTACTTTAGCTCAGCTACTGCCCATCGCCATGTGCTGCTCGCAGAGCACCAGCCTCGCTCGAGTCTTCTTGGTGATGGTGCTGACCCCCATTTCGTATCTCCTGGCTGTGTTGATCACCGACTCGATCCCACTACAAGCGCCAGAGCGAGACATCCGTCATACCCACGGGTGCTCGGTACGCGCCGCTTTCACCACGTTCATCGACTCCTTCGGCATGCAAAGCGTTGTACCGAGAACAAAAAAAACAGCAGTGTTGTCCCAGTACACAGCAAGTGTCCTGACCGAGACGGGAACAACGCTAGCAACCCAGAATCGATGAAACTTGAACCCAGGTCCGGTAATGGAGACGCCAGAGCTGCAGAAAACCTAGGTCTTCTCGTGGGTTTAAGGACAGCCCAGTGCTGGCCGCGAGTGAACAACGCCTGCTCTTCGTCCAGAAGACCCTCCAAGTGCTCTACTCTACTTGGCCGAGTTCTTGCTCCTCATTGAGTTCACGGAGGTGATCATCCCCATGGTCTACGGTACGTCACGATGCTCTCTCATCGTCGCCAAATGTCGAGATGTAACGCTTTGACCTGTATGGTACTCGACGAAGCTGTGTATCGCGTAGGCCTCTACAACGTGCCCAACCGCGTCTACTTTCCACACCTGCGCGACATTGGCAGTGAACAACTGCAGGCGACAATCTTCAACGTCGCCTTGTACGCAGCCATGGAGCTCGCGGCCTTCATCGTGCTCAACTTTGAGCTCAAGCGCAAACTGAACATATCGGCAGTCCACCAACTGGCATTCGTGCTCGACAAGCACCGCCCCGTGGTACAGTCCAGGTCAATCGTCTGGGTCGTCTTCATGCTCCAGTCGACGCTCGTCCGCCTGGGGAAGGCAAGCGCTCTGCATGTCAGTCATTGCTTGTTGTCAATGGTCATGGGTCACCAAGTCGGCTATAACATGCTCTTCACGCTGGTGTCCAGGTGGTGATTCCAGCTTCAAGTTTGCGTGGCTGCATCGACTGACACGGGGAAAGTAAGGTGACATTGTGCTTCCACGGACACAAAAGAGATCGCGCCTCAGATGTGACATCACTGCGCAGGACGACGTGCTCGTCGAGCGGCAGACTCAGCAGCTCTTGCTTGAGAAGGCAACCGGAGCAGTGTGTGTGAGAGACCTCCGACAAACAGCAAACAGTAGGCTTTCCGATAAGCCTTTTTATGCGAGACATCGAGGTGGTCCATTTCAGCCACTTTCAGCTCGATTTTTCTCCTTGGGTTCTTTTTTAACTTTGGGTTCCTACGGTTTAATCTACCAATTCCACTTGCTTCCCTCCTTTTGTGTGCGAAGAAGTCGAATTATCGATTCGTTTTGCATTTGAAGGTCGCTCATTGTGCACATTTCCATGGCTACCTCCAAAAGAGTCCAGCGTAATAGCTGCTGTTGAGCTTCTATGTTCCTAATTACTGAAATACCCTGCAGCTTGCCACGTTTGCCATTTCCGATTTGGATCCCCCACGACGCTCATCAAGAAGATCCGCATTGGCGACGATGGTCCGATTCGCGCGATGGACGCTGCTGCTGATCGCCGCTACGTGCGCGTCCGCCGCTACTGACAAGCAGACGCAACAGGACAAGACGTGCATTGCGCCGTCGGTCGTCGCTGGCTTTGAGCAGAAGATCGCTACACTCGAGGACTCGAACGCGGACGTGGCGGCGCGTCTCGACCTCGCCACGAGCGAGTGGAAGGCCGAGAGGAAGGCGCTGGACGACAAGTACACCAAGGAGCACACCGACCACCTCTCGACTGTCACGCTGTTGCGCAAGACGAAGGCCAAGTCGGACGAGACCGTCGCGGTGCTCGAGAAGAAGCTCGAGAAGGCCGAGAACAAACACCGCGAGCAGCTGCAGAGCCTCGACGCGCAGGTACAGGCGCTGGAAGAGACCGTGGGCGGGCTGAAGAAAGACCTTGCCGCGCAGAAGGAGCTTGTGCACACGCGCGACTCGGAGGTCTCGCACGCGCGCGAGCGCCTGGCGCAGTACGCGGCCAAGGTCAAGACGCTCGAGAAGGACGTGCAGCTGTCGCGCAAGAGCAACGAGGCGCTGCGCTCAGAGCTCGAGTCGAAGGAGACCGAGATCTCGCTGTCGGCGCTGCTCTCGTCGTACTACGACGAAGGAGTGGTCGTCGCCGCCACCACGGTCGCGGCGCTCCGCGAGCAGGCTGAGCAGAGCTCGGGCACGCTCAACAAGGTCGTGGACACCCTCGAGTCGACGAAGAAGACCGTCGTGGACACGACCGACAAGTTTTACGCAGAGAACCTCGCAGCGACCGTGGACCCAATCCTCGCGGACATCCGCGTGGCCGCCGATCCGCACGTGAAGAAGTACCTGCCGATCGTGCAGAGCGAGGCTGAGAAGGCGAAGGCCGAGGCCATCAAGTTGTCGCAGGAAGGGTTGAAGCGCGCCAAGTCGGCGCGTCTCGAGGCCATCGCGCTCCTGGAGCAGAACGAAAACGTGCGCTCACACGCGCAGAAGATCGTCGACGGCGTGCTCGTCGCCATCGGGGTGCCGCTCGCGCTGCTGCAGTTCCGCTTCCTGCTGCGCGTCGTCTGGTGGCTGTTCACGACCGCGATCTGCGTGTTCACGTTCGGCTGCTGCTGCGGCCGCAAGCGCAAGGTGTCCTCGCGCAAGTCCTCGGCGCGCAAGTCGACCTCGTCGCCCGTGCTGATCCCTGGAAGTGCGGCTTCAGCGGTGGGCAGCGCGCAGAAGAAGAAGCAGGCGGCGGGCGCCAACTCAGCGTCGGCACCGTCGTTGTCTGCAAACAAGCGCGCAGCTGGTGGTAAGAAGAGCACGCGCTAAGTGATTGCGTTGCGCGCCGGTGCAATTTGGATACTGAGAAGACAACTCAATGGAAGAGAGAAATGCGTTTTGGGATGGACAATAGCAGCAAACTACTCACATGCACACATGGGTCGTCAAGATGACACATACGAAGAAAACGCGATGCACGATGACTCGAGAGGCTTTTCTGCTCTCCGCCAATTACAACTCCTTCACGGAGCCGACTACATACAGTACTTCCGCATGGACTAATCCTTCAAACCTTGCTCTTCTGCGGCTGCTACTAGGCACCAGGTGGTAGTGCTATTAGCGACCCCGATGCCACATCCTCACTCGTGAGCTCCGAGGTGAGCAGCCGCTGGAACTCACCACCACCTTCTGCAAGCAAAGAGCTTCCATCAGCACCAATATCACCACTGCTTGGTGCTGCATACTGAAAGCGAACGCCGTCTCTGGTCAGCAATGCGCCCGTCATGACCCAGTCGAGATCGTCGCGGTTGCCAACGAACTTGCCAAGTGCCGAGCGGAAGTCCATCTCCTCCTTGACGCACGCGATGCGCCCCGAGTCGCTATCGACCCAGAACTTGAGCTGCGAGCGCACGGTGATGACTGCGCCAAGCAGCGCGTCCAACAGCAACTCTTCAGTGACCACGTGCGGAAATACGCGGCGGATCGTTTGAGAGGTGATGCGCATCACGTACTGGGCCGTCGAGCGCACGAAGCAGAGGCTCTCGTCCCGATGGAACACGAGCGGCTTCTGCGACGTCTGCACGAACACCAGCAGCTCGAAGGCGCTCTTGAGACTGCACCACCGCTCTTCCAACGCCTTTGGGCCGAGTTGACAGCCACTATCAGCATCTCCAAATTCGCAGACAGGAGACACGCATTCGTTCACAAACACTCGCTGTTCGTCACTCAGAGCCGCCGAGTCTTCGTCATTGCCATCTGCTTGTGAGAAAGCGCCAAAGTATCTCCAGATCACTTGGTTGAAGTGCCCTGGTGCGAGCGGCGGACCTGGTTCAGGAAGACCACGAACCGCCTGTGTCTCGATCCTCAAAGTCGGCTCTCGTGTTGGCGATGAATTTGGCTGGATAGCAGCACTCGCGTGCTTGGGCTGTCGTCTGTGTGATCCCGAAGTTTCCTTGGTGATGTTTCGACTGACGCTCATCGACTGGCGACTGCGAGGGCCTCCCGCCTTCTCTCTGCTGAGCTCCACAACTGCAGACACCTCCTCCTTCCGTGGCACGTCCTCGCCAAGCATACTGTTGGCTCCGATGAGCGCTCTGCCTAGGAGTATGTTCACGTCTTCTGGATCAGCGAGCAGCTCCGCAAAGGTCTGGAAGAAGTCCAGGTCAATGACGTACTTGCACACCTTGTCGCGCGCGTCAAAGTAGAACGTGAGTGAGACCGCCGGTACGACCTCGCGTCCCACGAGCTTGGACACGAGCCACTCCTGACCGATGATGTGTGGAAAAATGCCCGCGATCGTGTCGCGCAGGATCTGGAAGTGCAGCGTGCCCTTCGTCGTGATCATCACGGAGCCCTCGGCGTTCACGATGTTGGACGAGTGCAGCTGCAGGCGAATGAAGCGCAGGAAGATCGAGTAGCGGCGGATCTGCTCGATCATGACGTCAACGCCGAAGAGCCCCCCTCCGCAGTCGATCGTCGGGTCCATGATGCTGCGCAAGAACTCGCACTGTTCGCGTGCCGAGTGAACGTGCCGCCGCGCCGCGTCCACGGGCTCAATGTTGAAGCCCGTGCGCAGCAAGTCGTAGTATTTCTCCACGGTGCGCATGAGCGAGCCGCTGGGTGCGTGACGCTGGTTCACCGCGCGCGCCTCGAGCAGGATGTTGCGCGCGACGGTGAGGCTGTGCACCTCCTGTTGGAGCTGCTGCACGTCGAGGGTGAGATTGAACACCACGGCGCGCTCCTTCACGACCGTGCGGTAGGGCCCCCAGCCGACTTTCTGCTTGCGGGGTTTCTTCTGTGCGGATTGCTTGCCCTTTGACTTCCGGCGGCGTGGCTGGCCTGCATGGCCGCTCGGTTCCGGCAGGCTCGCAGTGGCTACTACACCAGTGCTATGCGGCAGCGACTGAGGGAAGGACGCTGAGCTGCGTGACGTCATGCGGTCAAGTGACTGCTGCTGAGGCGAGAGTGAACAGCCTATTGAATCCACGAGGGTGCTCTGGAAGGTCAATTCTGTTCTGTCGTCGCGATCGATCAGCATTTGAGCAGGGACAGGACAGCGTGGAGATCGAGCTGAACAAAATAGGATTGCAAAAACAAGTACTTCGTATGACGACGAGCGATTTACAAAAGTGATCTTTTGCTTTGTTCGAGAAAACACTTGGTTGGCTCCAATGTCGCAAACCCAAACAAAAAAGGGAAAGGAAAATCAGGTCGCTGACAACGTCGTTTATCTGCGCAACACGGCTTGAGGCACTCGACACAGACACGACTGTACTGCACAGTCCAGCGCGTCGCGCGCTTGCCACGGCTTCGTACTGTGCGACGACTCCAGACGAAGTGCCAACGCACCAAGTGCCAGCGCCTGTCGTGAGGCCACAGAACTACCAATTCGCGTCGCCATGACGAGCCTCGCACTTTGAGTTGACCACACGCGCGCGCAACTCTTCTGACATCGAAACGGCTCCCCCTCCTGTTCGTCTGCGTTCGCGAAGTGGAATCGCGAAAGATCGAATGCTGTTGGCCCTCTTCACCTCGCCTGCCTGTCGTCATTCTGATTGCCTCGTGCTCTGAACCCCACCCCATATCCGAGCACTTCCGCACTTGACAGCACCAGCACGCGCACTACGACCAGTTTATCTACTGTGTTTGACATCACGTGCAACTTTAAACACTTGCCACTGACAGGATGACCACGCGCAGGCTCAAGCTCCCGGGAAGAGCAGCCGGACACAAGCATGCTCACGATCTCGAGGTTCGATGTCTGCAAGCAGTTAGCGTGCTCGCCTTCAAGTGGTTAGCGTGGTTGCTTGCTGCCGTGATGATGCGATCGCACCATCAATCATGGGCTGCGACGCAGGCTGATCTGCACGACCGAATGCGAACACGTCCGCGGTGAACAACAGGAGAAGCGCTTTGGCGGACTGACGCTAAAGTTCCCAATTGGGCTGTTTGCGACCTTTTTACACCGCGCTTTGCAGGATGCAAAAGAATTCCAACTCGGTTTATATTTTTTGCGGCACCGCAAAAACAAATCGTCAAGCACTCCACATCGCATGCCATTGGGCTCTCTTTCACCTGTAAACAGCAGCATGAGCATGAGACGCGTCGTCCGAGAAGTAATTCAGAGTCGCTCTTGCTGCTATGTATTATGCATTTTACTTCTCAATCTCAAATACTCAGTTAGCCGGCAGCATGAAAGCCATCCATTGTCGCTCCACTCCCTTCACTTCACCAACGCCACCAGCATCTCCCAGCGTTTTTTTTTCCCTTCTTCTTTTCCCTCACCCGAGAATGACAGACAGACGCATCTTGGCCTCGGTCTCGCTCGACTGCGAGTCGTTGGGCGACGACGGCGTCAGTGAACCGTCGCTCTCACTCTCGTCCCCAGTCGCTCGCGCCTTCAGTTGTCCCTCTTGAGAGGGCGACGCCACGGACGTGATGCGCCCCACGAAGCTCGTGAGGATCGGCTGCGCACCCTGGAGCACGAACGCCAGGTCCTCCGGGTCCTCCACCGCCTGCTTGAACGCGTCCTCGAAGGCCATGCGCTCGCTCACCTTCGCCAGCAGGCCCGTGCCGCGCTCGAGCCAGAAGCTCAGGTCGGACGAGACCACGATGCGCGAGCCGACCAGCAAGTCGGTCAGCGCCAGGTCGGACACCACGTGCGGGAACACGAGCTCCAATGTGCGCACCGTGAGCTGCAACGCGTACTCGGCGCGCGTCTCAATGCGGTACCGGTTCTGCTGCGGCTCGTAGACCGCCACGGGCGGTGCTTGACCGCCTTGGATCACCTGGCGGAACGACAGAACGTCGAAGCACCACGAGAGCGAGCGCCAGCGGTCGTGGAGCACCTGGCGGCCGACCGCGTTGCCGTACTCGACTGTGGTCGAGAAGTACTTGGTGAGGAACTCGGCCGCGGACGCCTCCGTGCTGGCGTGACAGCCCTGCGCGAAGAGACGGAAGTACAACTGCACGACGCTGTTGAAGTGATCCACTGGCGTCATCGGCCCGCGGCACACAGCTGGAGCAATGGCTGGTGGAGAGCTACTGGCCCGCTCCGATTGGCTTCCAGCTGAGGGGCGTGCTGGCGAAGGTTTCGCTCGAGCTGTAGACTTGCTGGTTGATCCAGGACGCTTCATCGAAGCTGAGGCTGTCTCTCCTTGTTGGACACTCGGACTCGTCCTCACTGCTTGGGTTGTTGTGCTGCTGGGTTTGCCGCCGCGACTGTGGTCGCTGTCCTTTGCAGAGGACCCCGACGACGTGGCGCTCAGATCTTCAACATCACCATCCACACCAGAGCCATTACCGGAGCCAGCGTCCGAGCTGTCCTTGGGCGAGTTGGACCCGCTCGGTGAAGTCATTGGTGGCGGCGCCTTGTCTTCCTCTTCGTTGCTCGGGAGGATGAGGCAGTCCTCGGAGATGAGCGCGCGTCCAAGGAGAACGTCCACTTCTTCGGGACTACTCAGCACACCGGCAAAGGTCTTGACGTAGTCGAGCTCCACTGCGAACTTGGTGACCTTGTTCTGCTTGTTAAAGTAGAAATTCATGGCAGTCTCCGGTGCGACCTCCTGACCAACCAATTTGGACATGAGCCACTCCTCGCCCAGCACGTGCGGGAACATACCCGCGATCGTGTTGCGCAGGATCTGGAAGTGCAGGATGCCCTTGGTGGCCACGATCACCGTGTCGTCCACCAGGATCACCTCGAAGCTCGTGAGCGTCATCGCGATTGCCTTGATGAAGACCGTGTAGAGCATGATCTGTTGCACCATGACGCCGATGCCACGCTGGATCTCACCGTCGGCGCCGACGCCGCACTCGACCTCGTCGTCGAAGATGCTGTGGAGGAACTCTTTCTGGTCCTTCTCGTCCATGAGGCGCTTGCGGCCCGTCTGGCGCAGGTTGAAGCCCGTGCGGAAGATCCGGTAGTGCTCCTGCGCGATGCGCACGAGCGAGCCGCTCGGGTCGTGGCGCTGGATGAGCATCTTGGACGCCAGCAAGTCGTAGTACGTCTGCATGTGCTGGATCTCCTGCTTGAGATTCTGCACGTCGAGGGTGAGGTTGAAGTCCACGGAACGCTCGTTGAGCACGGACTGGTAGGGTCCCCACCCCGTGCGCTTGCGGCGCGGCTTCTTGGTCCAGCGCACCAGCAGGGCCGCTTTGGTGTCGTCATCATCGCCGTCATTTGGGCTCTGGTTGGACGACGATGGTGGCGAGAGCGACGAAGACGATGGACCGGAGCCTGGTGAGCTGCTGCTGGCGGAGGACCCGCTCGAGTGACCATCCGGAGACGACGCTTTCGGGTCGCTGCCCTGGCGGCGCGACGCGTGGGCGGTCGACAGCGGAGGCAGTGAGCTCATGGCTTGTTGGTCTTGTTGGTGGGGCCAAGTGGCTCTGCGGACGCCAATTCGGAAGTGAGAGACTGGAAGCAGAGTGCTGCGCGGCGGTCTCCAAAGGCTATGGAGAGAAGAGAGAGAGAGAGGGAGGGAGCTCTCTGGCCGGCAGACGAGGGAGCGAGTGAGGGTGGCGGGCGTGCGCCTGTGGCGTTGTGCGGGTTTCTGATGACGGTCCGAGCGGCTTGCGGTTCGCTCGCTCACGTGGTCGTAAGGTGCGAAAATGAATTCACCCGTGGCTTTTGGGCGAGTCCGAGCACGAGGAGCGACCTCAGGAGACCACTGCGTGCCCAGTCTGTCTGTCTGTCTGTCTGTTGGAGGCAAGCAAGCAAGCGAGAGAGAGAGAGAGAGAGAGAGTGCGATCTTTTCCTGTTGTGTTCCCTTGCCTTCTCTTTGGTCCCTTTGGCTTGAGAGCTCAATGAGCTTTTGAGCTTTTGGGTCCAGTTGTGGCAGTCAAAGGGCAACAGGCATGCACTCACGAGCTCAAATAGGATTACAGAAGCACTTGCGGATTTGGAGTATGTAGCCATACCATCGGGCATAGAACGTGCAGTGAAAGCTCGCATTCTGGCCAAGACCTGCAGAGAAATCCGGGCGGAAGTGCGCACATTATGGCATCTATTGTTTTCAAAGGAAGGGACGAGAGCGGCGATGCTGTAATAACATTCGACCGCATTTTCTAATGGGAGGAGGGATCGTTTTCATGCACACACAAGCTGCTTGTGTGCAAAATGGATACTTTTCATATTTTTGGAATATTATATATATATATATATTTGTGTCTCTCCATGGCCATTGATAGCTGCTCTCTGAGGAGCGCAGTGGCGGCGCCTAACGCCTGCCTGCCCGCGGGCACATGCTGCTGAAGCCGTAAAGCAAAGCAAAGCAAAAACAATCATGTTTGCCATTGCATGCGTGCATGAGAATAGGGCGGCCTCGTTCATTGAAGCCGTTGTCGCCACCACGGCGGCCACAACTTCGTCTCGTCCCACTTCGCGAGTCGCTCAATTTCAAGCAGCACACGCAATCATGTTGCGATCTTCTGTCAGGCGGGCGAAGTTGAGGCTCGTCGCGACATATTGAGCCACCGCGCGTTGCTTGTCTGCCTCAGGTGACCCCGCGTCGTCCCGAGAGAGCGAGCGAGGCTTTGGGCTGAACAAGCTCGCCAGTAGGAGCATGAATGGGGTGTCGGATGCCGATAGTCCGCCCTCGCTTGGCGTGAAGAGCGATCTTATGCAGGCAGGCCGAGTGTTGAAACAGCGGGCAAACCATTTTCGAAAAGCTGCAGGCAACAGATGGGCCGAGGTTCGCCATCATCGAGTGCGTGCACGCGATCCCAAAGGCAGCAGCCAAATTCGAGATCGTTTCTGGCGACGGCGCTGTCGACCGCATTCGTGTCGCAGTGCTCGACTCGTTGCCTTCGATACAGATACAGAGGTGTTGCCTTCGAGGAGCTCAAATCTAGAAAAGTCCCAGCACTGCCATCATCAAACCAGGAGACCTCAGGTTGAAGCCATTGCGATTCATTCACAAGTCAAATTAAGTTATAAGAATAAACAATAGCAAAAGAACACACGATACAAAGAAGAAAAATAACAGCCACGAAACGCCGCGACGGTTTCAGCCATCACGAGGTCCGCCCTTGGACCTTCCTGCTGCAGATGCACCGACCGACCGACCAGTCATTCACACCTCAGCCGAGGATGTTGGCGAGGCTCATCTTCTTCGTGCTCGAAGTGGCTGGTGCCTCTGGAACCTCTGGTGCCGCACGCGCACTCTGCTTCCGAGTACTCGAGCCATTGTCAGTCTCCATCGCCGCGACGACCTCACCAACAAAACCGTAGAGCGTCGGCAGTGCACGCGAGAGCACGAACGAGAGGTCGTCCGGGTTGTTCACGACCCGCGCTAGCGCTTCTTCAAAGTACATCTGCTCCGTGATCGACGCCACGAGACCCGTGTCCTTCTCGAGCCAGAACGTCAGCTGGGCGCTCACGGTGATCGTCGAGCCCACGATGACGTCCATGAGTGCCAGGTCCGAAAACAAGTGCGGGAACACCTGCTCGACCGTGCGCACGGTGATCGGCATCGCGTACTCGGCCGTGCTCTGGATCAGGTACAGATTGTCCATCGGCGTGTACGCCAGTGGCTCCTGCGACAGCTGCCGGAAGCGCAGCGCGCCAAAGCACCAGCAGAGCGAGCGCCAGCGGTCTTCCAGCACCTGGCGGCCTACGGCCGAGCCGTAGCCGACGGTCGGCGAGAAGTGCTGCAGCAGAAAGTCACGCTGCAAGTCGCTTACGGACGCCGCCGAGTCCGCGCCGTGCCGGAACACGTGGAAGTACTGCTTCACGATGTGGCTGAAGTGATCCACCGGCGTCAACGGACCAGGCTGCTCCTGCTGCTCAACGACACTCGCAGCTGAATCAGTGGTGGCCGGTGTTGTCGCTTTCTTCTGCTTCTTCTTGGCGCTGCTGGTCTTCTTGGTTGGTTGCTGGGCTGGCGCACTCGTTATTGGGGTCTCGCTGGTCGTTGGGGACTCAACAGCAACTTCACATTGTCGTTGCTGTTGCTCAGCTTCGCTGATAAAGCCCACGGGGTACGGGTCGCTCTCGAACGCCACGTCGGCGCTGTTGCGACTGTCCACTTCCGACTCCCCACTGGTGGCTTCAACAACAGCCGTGGGCGGAGTCCGTGGCGGTGGCAGGTCGTCGTTCGTGAGGCCGATCATGCAGTTGTCCGTGATGAGCGCGCGGCCGAGCAGGATGTCGACGTCGCGCGGGTCCTTGAGGATGTCGATGAACGTCTTAACGTAGTCAAGATCCGGCTGGAAGCGGCAGACCTTGCCGTTGGCGTTGAAGTAAAAGTCCATGGTCGTCTGCGCATGGACCTCCTGGCCCACGAGCTTGGACACGAGCCACTCTTCGCTCAGGATGTGCGGGAACATGCTCGCGATCGTCGTGCGCGTGATCTGGAAGTGCATCATTCCGCGCGTGGCCACAAGCACTGAGTCCTCGGCCACGATGACCTCGAAGCCGACCCAAGTCATCGAGACGAACTTGATGAAGATCGAGTAGAGCTTGATCTGCTCGATGAGCGTGGGGATGCCGTAGGCGCCGTTGCCGACGTCCACGTCTGGGTCGAACGCGCTCTTGATCCAGTTCTTCTGGTCCTCCTCCTTGTACTGGCGCTTGCGGCCCGTCTCGGTCATGTTGAAGCCCGAGCGCAGCACGTGGTAGTGGTTCTTGGCCACACGCACGAGCGAGCCCTCGGGGTCGTGGCGCTGGATCATGGCAGTGGACACGAGGATGTTGCGGAACATCTCCATGTTCGCGATCTCCTGCTTGAGGTTCTGCACGTCGAGCGTGAGGTTGAAGTCCACCGAGCGCTCCTTGAGCACGGACTGGTAGGGCCCCCAGCCCGAGCGCTTCTTGCGCGGCTTCTTCGCCTGGCGGCGCTGCTGTCCATTGCTCTGCTGCTCATCCGAGTCGTCTGTGGTGCCGCTCCTACTACCAGCCGCTGGCTCAAAGTACGAGATCGAGCCGGGCGGCGGGGACGAGTTGTACGCGAACGAGGTCGCCACGAGCGGGATGATCGACGTGCAGTCTGGTGGCGCGGGCGACGCCGCCAACGACGTGGACCAGCGCGCGCTGCTGCCGCCGTCCGGCAAGCCATTGCCTTTGTTGGCATTGCGGCCGAGACCGACCGCGACGGCGCCCACGTTCACGCTCACGCTCGTCTTGTGGTGCTGGTGATCGCGCGGAGCTCGTAGCGGCGGGCGAGCGGACGCCATGGCTTCCGTGGGTTTCTTCTCTCTCTCTCGCGTGCGCGCACGTGCTTGCTGGCGCCGTGGAAGGATCTGGAATGGGAGGCGAGCGAGCGCTTGGTGTGCTTGCTGGCAGGCAGAAGAGCCCGTCGGTTGCGTGGGAAGGCACGTCCACGCACGTGGCGTCGCGATCAACTCGCTTGCAAAAGAAATCGAACGTGCTTTTTGTCTGGCGCGCGGGGATGGACAAACCCGCCGGATCTAATCGTCACTTTCAGCCAATCGGAGAGTCCCATTCAAACGAACGTTCTCTCCCTGTTCTGCGGGTGTGAAATAACTTTAGGACGCATCTTTCAAAAGCTTCAAGCACCACCTGTCTGACCTCTTCGCAAAATGGAAAACCAGTCTCTTTCCAGCCTGCGCTTGAGCGCCTTTGCAGTGAGCTTCCGAGCACAGGAGCGCCCCGGACCTTGCGCGTCATGCGACTGGGGCGGTGGACACCTCCTCCTGGTGTGGTCGCAGTCGGCGCCCCACGTTGCCACGCCATTGGAAACGGCTTCAATCTCTCTCTCACAACACACTGTTCACGTGGCCTGGACGCCTGTCACGTGGCCTCTCCAATCCTCTTGCTCACATCTGAGACCGTCACCATCAACCTTAACTTTAAACGCATTCTTCTTCGTTTGTCTCATCTGAACACACGCGCACACGATTCGATGGATGGACTTCCGAAAGAACGAGGGTACGTACGTACGTGCGTCTTCAAAAGGTGCGCAGCTCAACTGACGTCGCTCGAGGTCGCAAGCTGCTGCTGGATTTGCTGGCCGCACTGGGTCACGTCGGCCATGCGCTGCTGCTTCTGTCGCTGGAAGAACGCCACGTCCTGCTCCAGCTCTCTATCTGTGGCTGGACTTCGACTTCTATTGCTGTCGGCGCGCGACGCCTGGAGCAGTCGCTGCTGCAGCTCGGCGATCGTGGTCGAGAGATCGCGCACGTCGCGCAGCAGACCACGGCGTCGCTCTTCGAGAAACCGCATCTGCTCTCGAGCGGCGCCGGCTGCGAGCATCGTCTGCTTCTCACGGAGCACCTGAAGCTTCAATGTCAGGTACTCTGCATGAAGACTGGGGGTGGAGTCGGGCTGTGTGGTTGGCGCGCTCTGCACGTTGAGCGAGCTGGTCTTATTCTGGACACACTTCCGCTTGCGAGTGCGCTTGACTGGGCTGCTGCCTGGTCCTTGCTCTGTGTCTGCAATTGGCTGAATGGCTGCCTTGTTGGATGGCGTTGCAGCATCACCTGGTTCAGCACTGCCTACGGAAACGTGGTCCGACGTCACTGGAGTGAAATGCGTCGCCAACTGTGGCTTTAGCAGCACCCACAGATGCAGGTACAGCACGTCCAGCCGCCCGCAGCAGACATGGTAGAACTGCGCATTGTCCGCGTCAATCTGCCGCGCATGCTGCAACGCGAGTGAGTATGTCGTACAGAGCCTCCTCCACACGCTCGCGAGCGATCTCCTACTGTGGTGGGCTCGCTGCAGCTGCTGATCATGATTGAGCGACGGATTGATGCCTGCGAACATCTCGTGGTCGTTGATCAGCTTCGAGAATGCTGGGGTCGAGCTGCCGAACGACTCCTCCACGTCACCCCACACTGGTTCATTGGCAAGGCTGTCGAGATCCTCTTCAGAGCCGCCACTGCGCATCAGCTCGCTAAAACGTGCCGCGTATGTCGAGAAGAGCACATTCACCAGCCGGAAAGTCGCATCGTACTTGATATTCGCTTCACGCTGCTTGTCAGCTGGCGGTTCATCAGGTTCGCTCATGCGGTTCTCGCCTGCAAAGTCCACCGACTCGTCGTCATCGTCGTCGTCTAGCGTCTCGGGGCCTGCATGAACTACAACGCCGTCAACAATAGCACCACGTGTACGAGCGCCCGTGTTCTCCATCGCAATCTGAGCTGCTGCTGCATGATCTTCACCAATAGGGAACTCCCCACTCGCTGCCGCCTCTGCGTCATTCTGCTGCAGCGCACGCGCGAGACCGTTTTTGGACGCGTTGTTGTGCGGCCCCTTCCGGATGACAGGGACGCGGCGGCGCTTGCACTCCTCCAGGAGCTGCGAGAACGGCCACTCGCGGTAGGGTCGTGACGGATCGCAGAACGGGAGCGCGCGGCGGCCCAGCTTGCGCCGCTGCTGGCTCGGAGCCATTCAGCCCGTGGAAGAATTGCTTTCGCTCACAAGCTCGCAAGGGAGAGAAAAGTGCAGCTAAATAGACTATAGTAGCATTATTCTAAATAACTCTATTCTATAACAAAACCTAATCTGGCCGAATTCGGGCGAAGCGATCGTGTTCCTCATGCTGATCATCAATCAGCATGGCGCATGGAATATCCGTCCATCTTTCGAAGTCAAAGAGCTCCGCAAAGGCAATGGGCTGGACAATCGCGCTGGAGCTCGCAATCACCGGCTCGCCATTCAAAGCACCGTGCACAGCGAGCGAGGGCAGCTTCCCCCACCAACTCATCATTCAGTAGTTCGTCGTCGATGCAGAGCATGAAGTGCGCTATCCGCGCGTTGCCCAGCACCAGCGCAATATCTTCTGGACTCAGTGCCTCGCTGAGTCGCGCGACAAAGCCGTTATCGACACGGAACACGGAAACTTTGCCGTCGCCGTTGAAAATGAAGTGGATGTCGTCCATTTCCACCGGATAAGGAATGGGAAGTGGATGATTTGACCGACAAAACACGAGCAAAGTTCTTCATGTCAGGCTGTGTAGGAAGACCGCGATCAGCGTCTCGCGCACCAAGCGCGTGCACAGGATGCCGCCTTTTGCAGATCACCGCCAGATCGTCGTCGTTGCTATCTGAGATCTCGTATTGCTGCATATCCACATCATGGAACCATGGACTCGGATTGTCTGCTGATGGCACTGCGTCACGATCACGTCGCATCTGGTGAAGGTGGTATTTATACAATGTCAAGCGTTGACATTCAACTAACACATGTCTGGTCACTTTTGTCTTAATTGGCACGCAGTGTCCACCTGATGGCCACCTCTACCAGTCAAAGAGCTCTGCGAGGTCAATGGGCTCGATGTTCG
>JAASFQ010000004.1:0-111235 GCA_023333845.1 Globisporangium polare | reverse complement strand
TGCCATCGAGTCTCTCTCGCGTGTGTGTGTGGGTGGGTGTGGTGTGGTATCAGGCGGAGGCGACTTCAGAATGAGCAGAGCTTTTGAGAGCCATCGAATCCGATGTCACTATATCGCTGTGACTATATTTAGTGACGCAGTTTTTAGTGACATGGTGCTTCCCACGAAAGCGAGCGATGGCTGTCCTGATTTGCTTCAGCTTTTATGTGGAAATCAAGAGATCATGGTTTACTAGAGCTGGAGACCCTCAGGAACGCGACTCTTCTCTCTCCATCGGGCTTCGAGCTCAGGAGCTCGTTGTGGTACTTGGCGTCGAGGTTCTTGGGCGTGGAGAGCCGATCTCGTGTCGTTGGGTTGACCTGGGCCACTTGAGAGACCCGGAGCTCGAGCACCTCGACTTGCTTCCTCAGCCACAGGACCACTTTCATTGTCTTGCGTCAGAATGAGGGCCGATGCATGCGTAATCTGATTGGATACGTATTGCTGACAACAGCAGTTCAGGTGGCCTCCAGATTGGCGTGACCACTGGGGTGCCCTCGTTCTCGTCGACCCAGAAGCAGTCGATTGATCCGCTACTGCGAGTCTTCCTACAGTTCCTGCGAAACGTGTTCGCGCACTCGGCCGACCGGGAGTTCGTGCTCTACGGTCTCACGTACAGCTGGGACAGTACTCGACCCAGTTGACCCTCGTGGACGAAGCGTGAAGAGCGGCAACAAGTTCTATCACGTCCATTCGGTTGTGCTGGAAACGCTCATGTCGGTCAATCATGGGAAGAAGGAAGTGGAGGGCTCAGAACGATGATCAAGGCGGCGTTCGGTATTCCAGTAACCTCGCCTAGTGGCAGCTCTGCGCCTCGGAGCACCCTACGAGGAGTGGCGCTTGGCAGGTCACTTCACGTGCAGCCATTTGTGCAACTCTTCGCTTCGGTGGTGAAGGGGAACAAGATCGCCTTCGAGATGTCTTTGTTTGACGGACCGGTCAAGGAGAAGCAGCAGCAGATCTGGCGCTGGATCGCCTTTGGTATTTACTATCCACGACCAAAGCACTCCGCCTCGGCATGCATCTACTGACACTCCCGGCGCTGACAAATCTGGAGAAAGCGTTCAGGTCCAACAAAAAGCTGTGGATAGTCGAGCAGCAGGTCGAGCTGCTTCGCGTTCAGTCGAGACTTACGAGTCTCGAGAAAAATGCGTTCCTGAGCGCAATGATGCTGCCGCAAACGAACACCTCGGAGACGTCGAGAGCATGCTGGGCTGTGAAATGCGGCGTCGCATCGTGTGGAAGGACCCGCCGCTCGGTCTCGACGACGAAGGACACGACTCGCCAACGATGCACCCTTTTTCACCCTGCCAGCTCAGCCGGCTACAGCAGCTCAAGAAAGCGGAAACTCCGAAGAAGGATTCTTGTTGACACTGAGATTCGTGAGATGGCTCGGGACCTCCTTCATGCGCTCGCTGCTTGTGGAGGCGAAGTCGTGAAGGTCCTTCGCAGAAACTGGAGGTAGCGGAGCGTTCTATTTGTGAGCGCAACACGATCAAGCAGATTAGATGTGATCTAGCAGTTTTGTCAGTGACGTATCAGCAGTATATCTGTGAATATCACTTGTATCTCGCTTCAAACAGCAAAAAGCAACCAAGCCATGCAGGCGACGGCGCTGCCGGAGCCCGAGCGCTCGCTGCGCGCCGCCAGCGACCGGCTCCTCGACGAGATCGCGGTGCCGCTGCACAAGTGCCTCGCAGTGCACCCGCGCGCCATGCGCCCGAACGAGTTCGTGGACACAGCGAGTGGCAGCGGCGACGACATGCCCGCGGAGTTCATCGTGTACTTCGAGCTCTTCGACTCGGACGAGTGTGCGGAGAAGATCGCGCCGGCGCTCCGCGCAGCAGTGCGGCTGATCAACCACTCGAACCGCCTGCGCGCATCTCCGAGACTGAAGGCGAGCCTATGGAGGCGCGTGATGCGATCGGCGCTCATGGCCGACATCTGGCACGAAGAGGCAGATGAGAACGACGACGAGGAACCTCGCAATGAAGACACCGAAAATGCGCCGCGGCGGCTGGCGCATGGCATTCAAGAGTGGATGCTCGAACGGGAAGCGTTCCCTCGCGTCTACCTAAACGTAGTGTTTAGAGAAGATTCGCTCAGCGAGCGTGTTCTAAACGCGCTCAGCGACGCGATGACGACGGTGCCACTGCCAGAGCCCGTGGAGTTCATCGACCCTTCGTCGTCGTTGGCGGGGGATACGACGCCGTGGGGGTTTGACTTGCGTTTCTCAGACTGCTCGTTATCGAGTACCCAGATGGAGCTATTCGAGAGATTTCTCGCCAGCGTGTCTGCGCATCCGGATCGCAAGTGGATGATCAACCTTGTGGAAATGAGTCTCGTGAACACAGCACCCGAGCTTCGAGTGTTGGCGGAGATCTTCAAGAAGAACGACGAGCTTTACAAGATTTCGGAGCTCGAGCTAAGGTTGACTTGTCAGAGTGGAGATCCAAATAACGTGGGTGAGCGCGCGACGGACTCGCTCCTCAGGGCGATCTTCGACGTGCCGAGGGGATGTCCGCTGTCTGCGCTCCGGTCGGTGGACCTGTCGCACACTCCACTTCGAGCGCAGCAATTTGCGACCATTTGCTCGGCGCTCCGGTACCGCCCTGAGACCGGCATCGTTTCGTTCAGCAGCTGCATATCCACCTCGCTCAGCCCGCGAGAGCGCGACCAGTGCTGGCGCTGGCTCGCGTTCGGGCTCTTTCATCCAGTGTCGAAACGGTTTGTCAGTGACAATGGCGCTCTACCCAGGCGCAGAGTGGACCTCTCGTGCGAATCAATGCGATTCGCGGGTGCCGAGGCGTTCGGCAAGACACTGCTGAACCCAGCCGAGCTCGTGCTGCATCGTAACACGAAAGAGGACACAAACGCCACTGTCGACGCGCTCCGAGTCGTCACGATCAAGAAGGGCGCGATGCTCTACGTCGAGCCAGAGACCTCGTCCGAAATCCTGATGCACCTGGAGGGTGAGACCGCGTTCGAGTCGCTCTGTGTTGAGAATGGCACATGGGCGTGCGCAGTTCTGCCAGCACGTGGACTGGGGTGGGTCCAGCTGACCGACGTCCTCAGGTTCGACGACGACGAAGAGAGCTCTTGCGATGAGGCGAACCCAGTGATAGCACGCTACGACCTGGTGCTCTCCGAAGTGATCGCCAACAGGAGATCCCCACAAGCGCTTTGCCTGTTTCTAAAGCCGATCGGACCATATCTGCGGTCGCTCGACATGTCTCTGAGCTCGTTCACGGCCCAGAACTGTGCGATCCTGCGGTGGATCGTCAAGCGCTCTGTGAAACTGAAGCATTTGTCGATCCAGTTCTCCATGTACCCAGACGAAGTGATGGCGCTGCTGGTCGAGGCTCTGCGGGGTGACCTCGGACAGCAGCTGCTGTCGCTGAAGCTGAGCGCCACGACGTTTCTCAATGCAAATGTGATCGAGACCTTCACAGCCTTGTTCGAGAATCCTGAGGAACTACCGGCGCTGCAAGAGCTGCGTATGCATGTGGACAGGATGTCGACCACAGCAATGCGCAGTCTCGCAAAAGGCTTGGAGGTTCACAAGAAGCTCGCGATCGTGGACTTGCGACTTCCGCACTCGACAGCGTTTGGTGGAGGCGCCGAGTCCACCAGAGCCATGACTCGGGAAGAGTTCCTCGCGGCAAACCAAAGGCGACTGCTGTCTGTCAAGCCGCTGCTCAGTATGGAGCAAAGCGTCGCGTTCCTGAGTGTCGTGTATGCCTCCGGCGGCCTCTACGACGAGCATGCGGCAGAGCTGAAAGCGATCCATTGCCTCGACCAGACGGTGATGTCCATGATTTTCAAGTTCATCGGCAAAGAGATCCGTCGGAAGGTCATCTTGAATAACTAGAAGAGAGGGGCCATGCAACAAAGAACATTCAGACAACAATGCAGCTCACAGAGCGTTTAGAGACGGCAACGTGTGTGTATTCATCCAGTCTATCGGGGGTGTCTTGGACTGCCGAAGGTGCGAAACGAACGGGGCTTCGACGCTTAAGAGGCAGCGGGGAGCACCTTGTACGGGTTCAGGATCCCATTCGGGTCCATCATGCGCTTCATCTGCTGCATGAGAGTGATTGCATTGGCAGACTTGGACAGGTGGAGGAACTCGGGCTTGTGGGTCCCCACGCCGTGCTCGGCACTGATGCTGCCGCGGTACTTGGCTGCAGAGCATTGCAATACAACACAAAGAGATAACCTTATCAGTCCAGCAGTCCTCTAGCGAGAAGCAAGCCCAAGCCTAGGTGCATGCAGTACGTACATGTGAACTCGAACACGAACGGCTCGAGCGCGTTGAACACAGCGTCGTCGTACTCCAAAGTCGACACGTTCAGGTGCACGTTGCTGTCGCCCAGGTGGCCGTAGCAGATGACGTCGGCGCCAATGGGCGCGAGCTTCTCGCGCGTCACCTCGGCGATGCGGTAGTACTGGCTCATGGGCAACGAGAAGTCGTACTTGTACACGTATCCACGCGAGGCGAGCGCCAGCGGCACGTCTTCTCTCAGACTGAACAGCTTGCGCGCCTGGGCGGCGTCCTGGGCGACCGTCCCGTCGACAACAGCCCCGGAGCTCATGACCTCGTCGAGAAACGCCTCGAGCTTCTCGAAGTCGTGGCTGTTGTTGCTGCCCGAGGTCTCGATCATGAGGTAGAACGGACACGTGGACTCAAGCGGGTCCTTGTGCCAGTCGTACTGCGCGAGCACCATGTCGAGCGCCTGGCGGTCCAGGAACTCGACGGCCGAGAGCACTTCGCCCAGGTGTGTCTTCGCGGACACGAACGCTCGCTGAATAGCCTCGAAACTCTCGCACCCGAGCACCGCGACGTTCACTGCCGTGGGGCGAGGCGGCGTCAAGATCGAGACCTTGGTCACGATGCCGAGCGTGCCTTCCGAGCCGATGAAGAGCTGCTTGAGGTCGTAGCCCGTGTTGTCCTTGCGCATGGTGCTCAGGCAGTCGATGACCGTACCGTCAGCGAGCACGGCCTCAATGCCCAGCACCGAGCCACGCAGCGAGCCGTACCGCAACAGGCGCAATCCGCCGGCGTTCGTGGACACGTTGCCGCCGATCTGACACGTGCCCTTGGCGCCCAAGTCCAGCGGCATGACGTAGCCCTGCTTCGCCACGTGGTTGTCCAGCTGCTCGAGGATGCACCCGGCCTCGCACACGAGAATACCGGAGACGGCGTCAAAGTCGAGCACGCGGTTCATCGCCGCGGTCGAGAGCACGATCTCGTCGAACACGGGCACGCTGCCGCCCACGAGGCCCGTGTTCCCGCCCTGGGGCACGACCGCGAGCTTGCGCGCATTGCAGTGCCTGAGGATGCGGGCCACTTGCTCCGTGGTCTTTGGCTTGAGCACCAGCTGACGCGAGTTCTCGGCCTTGTACTTTTTGAGCCAGTCGGTGTGGAAAGACGCGGTGTCGTCGGCGTCTGTGAGCACCGCGCTGGAAGGCAGCAGGTCGCGGAAGAACGCCAGGTCCTCGTCGTTCCACGTCGCGAAGCCCGAGTCGCGCGTCACGGCGGAGCTGAAAGCGGCGGCGGTGGCGGGCGCTCGAGTGCTGGAGGAGGCGCGCGTGACGCGGCGCTGGGCTCTCGTGAGGGCGTTCCGCAAGAGCAGCATCGTGGCCTCGCCTGTGCTCTTGGGCTGCGTACTGATCGCAGAAGTGAGGAGCGGCCGCCACGCCATCAGCAATTGCGACTGCTTGCGCATTTGTCTGGTTGAAGAAACGGCGATTTGATGGGCAAAAAACCGCTTCGTACTTAGTGGGATAGACGAGCAGGGGCTGACGATTGCGGACACTTCTGCAATACTGTGCTGCACGAAGTGGCGTCGTCACGGCAAAGGCGCCGAGGTCTCGAGGTCTCGAGGTCGTTCGAATGGGTGCTCACGGAGCCTTCGAACGGCGAGGACAGGCAGTGGTCGGGCCATCACTCAATGCTCCAGAACGCTCAGCAACAACTACCAGCTCGTTAAAGTTCGCTGCTGGCACTTTAAGTGTGAATCGTACTTTGTGAACTGATGGTCAATTTGGCTCGTGGCTGCACACTTTCAGAGAAAAAGCATCGATCGATGCAGCACGCCGCACGACGATCGCTGCGGCGCTCGCTGCTGCGCAAGCGGCCGCTCACGAGCCCCCGTGCACCCACGTACTCCACCGCGTCCGCCACCACTCTTGCTGCTGCTGATGCGTCACTGGACTCGCTCATCGCGTACGGCGAGCGTGTGTTGCGCACGCCCGAGCCGCTCGAGAAGGTGGCGCTCACGCTGCAGTGCAAGACGCTCTGGGACGCCGGAGGGCTCCCCATCTGGAGCGAAGGCTCTCAATGGAAGAGCGACCCACCTGCGCAACCCGCGAGAAGCGCACTCCCGCCGCTGTTCATGCCCAAGGACCTCCCTTCGTTCAAGGAGATGAACACGACGATCCCGATCAGCATGCTGCACGCGCTCGCGCACATTGAATTGGGTGCGATCGACAACTACTGGGACACGCTCGTGCGCTTCGACCCCGTGATGCACGCCTTGCCGCGGGAGTTCTACCATGACTTCCTGATTGTCGCGAGCGACGAGGCGCGCCACTTCAAGATGGTCGACGACCGGCTGCGCGAGATCGGCTCGTTCTACGGCGAGGTGCCGGCCACGCTCGCGCTGCTCGAGCACGCGTCCAACACGGCGGCGGACCTGGCGGCGCGCATCGCCGTGATCCCGTTGGTGCAGGAGGCCCGCGGGTTGGACTCGGGCGACCGACTCGTGCACAAGCTCCGGTCCATGGGCGACAAGCCGTCGGCGAAGATCGTGGAGCAGATCGTGTTTGAGGAGCGCAGCCACGTGGCCTTCGGCATGAAGTGGTTCCGGCGCATCTGCGAGAACCAACCCGAGGTGACAGACCCGGTTGCGTACTTCCACGAGCTCGTGCTCCGGTACTTTCCCGACGGCCTCCCAGGACCATTCGACGTCCAGGCGCGGCTGGCGGCCGACATGGAGGCCAAGTGGTATGAGCCGCTCGAGAACAAGGCCAGGAGCTACCAGCCACCTTCATCATCACCGGCCAGCACAACTACTCCCATAGATAGCAGCGCCCTAAATCAGTCCGACCGCGTGGCAGCGTTCGCAGCGAGCAAGCGCAAGGTCATCCTCGCGGGCTCCGTGTGGCCCGAGCGCACGAGCTCGGCCGCCGGCGTGCGCAGCTCGGACCTGATCGCGATCCTGCAGGAGCACGGCTTCCAGGTGCTTTGTGTGTCGCCCAGTCGCTTGAATGAGCACACGGAGCTGCTCGCACGCGAATTCAACGTACAGTGCGTGCAGACGGACGCCAACACGGACACGTTCCAGAAGCTGCTGCTCGAGACGTCGCCGCAGCTCGTGCTCTTCGACAGGTTCATCGCCGAGGAGATGTACGGCTGGCAGGCCAAGAAGTACGCGCCCGAGGCTGCGCGCGTCCTAGACCTGCAGGACGTGCACTTTCTACGCAAGGCACGGGAGTTCTTGGTGAAAAAGCAGAATGTCCACTTTCGAGATACCCTTGATGGACAGACACTCGATGTGGATGCTGTCGAGAAACAGGTGATCCGCGAGCTCGCGTCGATCCACCGGTCCGACCTCACGCTCTACGTCTCGGACTTTGAGAAGGAGGTGCTCACGACCCGGTTCCAGGTGGACGAGGACGCGCTCCACTGCTGCGACTTCTTCTACCCTCGTCCACAGGCGGTGGACACACTGTCGACCTTTGCTGAGCGCAAGGACATTGCGTTCATCGGCAGCTTCAAGCATCCACCGAATGTAGACGCTATCGAGTGGATGAAGACAGCCATCCTGCCGCTCTTCCGCCAGGACCCAAGGAACGACGACGCCGAGATCCACATCTACGGCTCGTACGCCAGTAACACGGCGCGGTACAGCAAGCTGGAGGACCAGAAGCAAGGTTTCCGGCTCATGGGTTTCGCCCCCGACGTCCACGAGACGCTGCGCCAGTACCGTCTGACGGTCGCGCCGCTGCGCTTTGGCGCGGGCATCAAGGGCAAGATCGCCGACAGCTGGCTCGTGGGCACGCCCTGCGTCTCGACGTCCATCGGCGCGGAGGGCATGACGCTATCCAGATCAACAACAGCTCAGGATACCCAGAACCGAGAACTTCGGTGGGGAGGTCTAGTGGCCGATGAGCCAGCGGCCTTTGCAGATGCGATGCACGACCTGTACGCGAACGAAGGCAAGTGGAAGGCAGCTCAGAAGACGGGGATGGAGATTTGTACCGAGCGCTACGACCGAGAGCGCAATGCCAGCAGCCTCATGCAGCGCCTGGAGAGCGTGCTGCTGCACAAGCAGACGCTGCGGAAGGACAACTGGATGGGCAAGATCCTCTGGTCCGAGAAGTTCCGCGCGACCGAGTACATGTCGAGGTTCATCCGCGCCAAGAACGAAGGCAGCAGTGGCGCCAAATAGGAATCGAGGAAGACTTTGGGGGTTTGACACAAAGTCGACAACACAACTTGCGCTTTACAGCTTAGATAGACCAAATATGCTGCAAAGTGGCTATTTCGGTGTCTTTTGTACAGGTCCGTTATGCTGCATCACGTCTGACTTTTGGCCTGCTGGAAAAGGCACACTCGCCATTTTGACACGCAAGCTCAGCGAAGAGGATGGCGCCAAGGGCGAAAGCAGCAGCCAAGCAACAGCAGAAGGCCGCGGATGGTAGTGCACCAGTGCCGCCCAAGGCCCAGCAGCAGCAGCAGCAGCAGCAGCAGCAGCAGCCGCCACAGCCGCCGCCGCAGAAGCGCAAGCGCGCGGCGCCCGTGAGCACGGCATCGACTTTGCAGACCAAGACGCTCTTCGCGTCCACACGCGACGAACTGCGCGAGATCCAGGTGCGAGTTCGCATTTTGAGAAGGGCCGGCATTAGGGTCTGGCCGCATGCATAACGCACGTGGTGGTGGCGGCGGTAGACTCATGCGAACGCGCTTTGTGTATGTGTTGTTGTGCTGCAGACGGAGCTGGAGGAACTGGCGCAGGACCGGCGCAAGCTCATCGACGCGGACGCCTCGGGCCGCAAGGCCGTGCTGCCGCTGCTGCCACCCAGCGAGAAGAAGAGCTGGTAGAGCCACGGTCGCTACTGCTAGCCGCAATACGGTAGTCCGTACGGCGTGTACAGTAGATTAGCCAAGTCCTAACGCGCGTATTTATTGGCCTCATCTCTTGCTCACCAGCATGTCTGTCGTACATGGCGTCCGCCCATTTTTGACGCGCATCGATCCATTTTCGTGTCGTACCGCAGCCATTTAATTAGAACGCCCTATCGCAAAGATGCAAAATCGGCAAAGCGAAAGCGATGAGCGAGCTGCTCCATCAGCAGGACGGAGACATGGGCTGGCGCGGCTTCCAGGCGCAGCTGCTGCAGTGCTGGGTGGCCGAAGCCATCGCCCACGTCTTCGAGCGCTTCTCTGCTACCTCTAGCAGCAACAGGTCCGTTGCACTGCTCTCGCTGCTCTCCAATGAAAAGCAGCAGCAGGCGGAAGACGCCGCTGCATTCGCGAACATCAGTGCGTTCGTGAAGCAGTTCTTGAGGACCCAACGTACTACCAGTGGCGGGGAATGCAATGGTGCTTGTGGCAGCCCTGGGGGTGATCGCAGTGACGAGCTGTGCGTCGTTGAAGCTGCGGACGTGGGCGAGTTCAAGCTGTGGCTGCAGTCGCGTCACGAGCAGATCTCTTCACAAGACCAGCACAGCGATTCCTCGTGTCTCGTCGTCCTCTACGCGCCACTGCTGCCAGTGAAGGCACAAGAGGAGATTGCGCAGATCGCCATGGCCAGTGCCGCGACGTCCAGTACCCGAACGCTGGTGCTGCTGATCAACGACCCGATTGGACTCATGGACGTCACAAGCGCCGACAGCAGCTCGTCATCATCCTGCTATCAATTTATCGGCTCGCACGCTCAATCAATCACCGATGAGCCGTCATCACCACCAGCCACAGCAAGTCTAAACAGCTACGAGCAGTACCTGGCTCGACCGTTGAAGCAGCTTGGTGTGCAGTGCGGTCTGCGCTTCGTCATGGAGGTCGCGCGCTGGACAGTCTTCGCCAGTGAAGACACGAGTGGTGGTGGTGGTAACGCCCCAGCACTCCGATGGCGCCCGCCGCCGATGCTTGTGTCGATCTCGCAGATGCCGTTCCAGCTGCTGCTGCTCGCGCTGCGCTGGAGCCACTTCCACCCGACGCTCGTGCGCGCGTTCGCCAAGCCTTTCGAGCGCAAGCTGCGCCTCACCCCTCAGGATCGCATCCGCAGTGCGATTTTCGAGCTGCAAGAGCAAGAAGTGGGACTCTGGAGCCATCTCTACGCTGCTGAAGAGCCTCACGACCGCCAGTTGCTGAGTGCGCCGACCAGAAGACTGATACCTGAGGCTGAGATCATCTCACCAGTGGTCCAGATCCCAGATTCTCTTGGTAACGAAGAAGAGAAGGACTTAGACCTCAAGAGACGGCTGTCGCAGTGTTATCTCTGGGACGTGCAGAAGCAGTTCTACCTGGCGCAGGGCATCAAAGCCTGGAGCGACGGCATCATCCCCTTCGGCGTCTCGAGCAGCTCGTTCCTCGCAGCCGCCTACGCGCGTACGTCTTTGATCAGTTCACCTCATTGCCCTTCGCTCTGTTCCTTGACTGGCTAACCTGTGGTTGGTTTGTGAACTCTTGTTGCGGTATGTGTCCTGCAATAGGTGTGGCAGTCGACTTCTTCGTGGAAGCATCAGACAGTAGGCTGCCACCAGCTCCCGCAGGCTCCAGTCCGAACGAGGAGGTCGGCGCTTCGCCAAACTGCTTTGTGTGGGAAGCTGCGAGCGGCTCGTGCAAGTTCCTGCACGTGTTCCTAGTGCATTTCTATCAGCTCCTCGACCAGCAACAGGAGCTCGCGGTGCGAGGCCTGCGACCCTGTGTGGTGGCGAGCGACCTGAGCGACCAGGTGCTCGAGTCGCGCATGGAGATGGCGTGCTTTGAGCCGTTTCTGCGCGACGGGCGGCTCGAATTTGCGCGCTTTGACACGTCTGCGTTTGTATCGGTAGAGAACAGGAAGCAGTTGCTGCTCAAGCGCTCGCAGCGGGTCTGGCACGTCGGTCGTGACGGGCCTGTCTTCCTCATGGGCAACTACTTCCTCGACTCGCTGCGCACGGACGTGTTTGCTGTGACGAGGTCGCCAGTGAACAGTGGTGGCGGTGAGGCTGCGGACTTGAAGGTGTTTGAAGGTCGAGTCGATCCGCATATCTCGAGCATCGCAGACCTGGAGTTGTCATTTCAGCAGATCCTGCCGTTCGAGAAGCCTACATACGACGATCCGTTCGTCAACCAAGTGTTCCTGGATGTGTTGGGGCGCCTCGTTAGGTCCTCATCATCAACAGAATCTCCGCAACCGTCAGCTCTGATCCTGTTCCCAGTCGAAGCGATCGAGTTCATTCGAGCATTGGTAGACTCAACAGCCAATGATGAAGACAACAGCTTCCCAGTGGGGATCATGATTGGCGATGCGAGCTTCTCGTTCCGAGATCCAATCCCGAGTGCATTTTTTAACCAGCAAGAAGAGCTCTTCGAGATCCCGCAGCTCTCGCCGCACCCCGACTGCTTCTGCCTTCCCATCGACTTTGAAACCCTGCGCCTATTTCTCAAGAGATTAGCGAGGTCACCGACTACGTCGACAACGTCAACAGCAGCAGTGATCACCACAAGCTCTCAGGTTGCATCTGCGATCGCAACGGACACCTTCGACGTATTGTACGGCCGAGTGTGTCCTCAGTTAGTGCATGACGAGGCTCAAGCCTCCTCTCAGCCAGCGCCAGTGAGTTCGTCACTATCCCAGGTCGCGTTCGCTCACGAGTTTGCGTCGTTCACGCCCAGCGACTGCGACCTGCTCTGGGGTATGATGGGCGTCGACGACGGCGCCGCGCACTTCTCGCTCAAGACGCAGCTCGCGCTGCTCGCGCAGTCGGCCTGGGACTTTGACCTCTTCGTCGTGCTCCAGTGGACGCTCATGCGCTTCTACCGCTCGCTTGTACAGCGCAATTCGACTGATGGCAGTAGTAGCGATTCGGAGCAGTTGTTGCGAGTGCAGTTGATTGCGATCGCCAAGACTTGCTGGCGAACGTACTACGTGCTGGATGGGGATAACGACCACGAACTCTCGCTCTTGCAGCTCTGCAGATGGCTCTACGGTACGTCATCAGCTGACCAAGTGTCAGTTCATGCAGAACTGTGGATTGGGACTAACCCGCTGATTGTGCTGCTGCTGTCTGTAGAACTGGACGCACACGACGAGGTCATCGCGCTTCTCTCTCATACCATCAAGACAACGCCAGAGCTGGAGCAGAACCTGGGCATCTGCTACCTTCTTGCGGTACGAACTTTGTGTCGAGTGGTGAACTGAAAGGCATTTTGCGTTCTGTAGCCGGGTGGGCGTCTCACTGTGTTGTGGACTACTGATGCTTTCTTCCTTTTCGTGCGCAGCTGGCATTCTTCCACACTGAAGATTTCTGGCGCGCGCTCGTACTCTTCCGCAAGTGCTTCGCGATTGCGCCAAAGCGCATCAAGTTCCGACGGCGGATCGCGCAGACGCTGATGGCTCTGCAGAAGCAGAAGCTTCAGGCGGGACCAGGCTCGGGCAACTAACGAGATACCATCAAGTCGAACTGTCCACGTCTCCCTTCTTGCCTTCATTCTCGATTCGCCCTGCTGACGCCAAACATCACGACCCTTGCTCCTGGCTTGCTGCCAGGGGGGAGATGCTTGAGGCTCTCGGACAAAATAAGTTGCTCTTGTGGCGACGCAGTCGAAGGAGACGGAGTCATCTAGGGACACTTTGCGGATATCCACGATCACCTAGGTCGATAGACAACCATCGCAAGTCAATCGAGGCGAACTTTCTTCACGGTACCATCACGAGCTTGCAGTTCTGAGGCAAAAGGGGACTATACTACAACGTGATTTGTTTGTAAATTGAGCTTGATACACGCAGGATCTAAAGTACGCACTCACACACCCCGCGTCTCCTGATTTATGACATGAGCTGCTCGAAGTACTCGCGGACGAGACCGACGCAAGATTCAGGGTCGTTCACAACGAAGTACAGTCGATCGGTCTCCGCAGCAATAGTTGCCGCGACACCTTCGGCCCCCTGCTTTTCGGTCGTTGGTGCTGCTCCGTCAGCGTCGTTGCTGCTGGTGTGTGGAACATCGCTGGTGTCTGCAGACTCGGTGAAGTTCTCGCTCTGATAGCAGCAAAAGATAATATAAAAACATCACAAGCTCAAGTGAGAAATCAAATGTAAAGAGCAAACAGCCGCGTCATCACCAAAAGGCGTACCTTGAAGTGGAACACGATCAGGTTCTTCACCGATTTCTGGGTCGTGATCTTCACGAGCGACTCCAGCATGCGGCTGTGCTCTAGGACCGCGTAGCCTTCGCGCCTGGACACCCACGAGTTCAGCACAAAGAGCGACGTCGGCGTTACGACGAGATCTCGCTCGCCGACCTTCTCGAGACTCGATGCGGTGGGGCTGCTGACTTCACCACTGCTACTGCTGCCACCTCTGCTCTGGTTGAACTGCGACGCTGTGTAAAAGCGAAAGTCCTGGAACGAGCCGTTCGCGTCGCGCTTCCAATGTCCGAGATTCACGTACGTGATGCCATTCACCTCCTCGATCATCTGGTCATGGTCCTGCTCGTCATCGACTGCTTCCTGCTCATCGCTCTCCTGGCCTCCAGTCATGGCTGACACGCTTGACGACGTCGCAGAAGTGGACGACAGTGACCGTCGCCTTGAGAGCGTCAAGCGTGACGCAGCAGCGACAGCCTTATCCAGGAACGTGCTGCCAGTGCGTAGTGGCGGAGGGCCAGAACTACTGCTAGTCGATGGCGCGGAGAAGATCGAGCCGACAGGGAGTCGAAACAAATTCCCGCTCCCAGTTCGACTTTCACTACCTGGAGGAGAAGAAGCTGGGGCTGATGCCGGTTGCTCGTATTTCGAGTCGTCGATTTGCGATACAACAGGGACGGACTCTGCTTTCATGGGTTCCTTGACTTCGACTTCGACAGGAAGCGTCTTGCAACTCTCGCTGGACTCGCTGTACGGCCCCCACCCGCTGTCACTGCTGAAGCCACGGATCCGAAACAGGTAGGCGGTGTTCGCCGTGAGATCGTTCACGGTGTACTTGAGTGTGTCTGCCTCGATTTCCTGATTCGCGTTCCACCACATCGCAGTGAGTCGGTTCTTGGAGTACTGAATGTGGTACTTGATCACACCAACATCGTTCACTGGATCCCACGTGACCACGATCGAAGACGACGACACTGGGAACACCTGCAAGATCTTTGGAGCGGCAACAACTGTTCGAGGGGTATCGTTGGCGCTGCCACTGGATTTTGCACCGTTACCACTCCCAGAAAAGATAGACGACACCACGGACTTTGCTTGTTCTTGCAACAGAATCGCAGCGAGCGGCGCAGGAGGGTCGTCCACTGGAACTGGTTCTTCTGGCAGACGCTCGAGAACGACCGTACCTTCAGGGGTGTTCTCAAATGCCCACGCGCCTACATCTTCTTCTTCTCCCGAGTCCGCCAGACGCAGCTCTTCCTCCAGTGTGTCATGCTGACCTTCCATACAGGCCTCGTCGCCCGCTATCCGCACAAAGATCTGGTTCGTGCCTGGCGCAATCATGCGCTCGGTGCACTTGATGACGGACCCTTTCTCGATCACGACGTCGAGCTTATCAGCATCGAACACTGGACGCCTCCGTGCTCGCAAACCGATGATAACTTTGTAGTAGAACAGTCCACGCTCCACGAACACGGGACACGAGCCCGGTAAGAAGACTGGGTCGGTATTCGGGCGACTGCAGATGGGGCGCCCTTCTTCCTTCACAGACGATTCGGGCTTGGCTACTTTCTCAGCTTCGTTGACGATGCTCTCCTCGTCGCTTTTCTCGAGCGTGCAGATGGGGTTGCTCGACAAGCTGTACGGTCCCCACTTCTCACCATCGCCACAGCGAACGCGGAAGACAAACGACTGGCCTAGATCCAAGCCGACCATTGTGCCGTTCGTGTGCTCTGTGATACCAGTGGTACTCAGATCACTCGAGCCATCCTGCTTCATGACCACAGACACCCAGGGGTTGAAGTGGAACTCGGACTGCTTCGCATACTGCAGGTGGTACCGGATGTTTGGAAGCGACAGCTTACTCCACGTGATGCCAATCGAGTGGTGCGAAGCGCTCACCAAGGTTGGTGCCATTGGCGGAATGGAGATTGCGTCGAAGGAGTCGAGCGCCTTCTTCGCGTTCGGGTTCTGGAAGCGGAGGACGACAGGTCGTTTCGCGTCCTTCACGAGGTCGATCACGCTCAGGAACGGCACGCCCTCCATGCTCTGGCCGTTCACGCTGACGAGCAAGTCGCCGCGGTCCATTTGCTGACTTTCAGACGCTTGGCTTTCAGGGACGATGCTGTCGACAACTGCTTGGTACTTCTTGTTAGCGTTCGACTTCTGCAGCAGGATGCCCATCGACCCTGTCTGAAAGACCACTTCCTTATAGGCGAGACTCTTCTCGAGGGCCTCTTTTGTCCTCATGCAGACTTCGACCCACTCTTCTTCGCCCACAAGCTGTCGCTCGTCGGTCAGCTCACCTGGCATGCCTTCGGGGACTGGTGAATGCAAATCAGGGCTGCTCTTGGATCTCAGTCTAGTCAATGATGCCGACGAGGAAGTTGCGCCTTGAGAGACGGCGTCCTTTGCAGCAGCCGTGAAGCTCTGGAATCTCTGCGACAAGCTGGTGACTTTCGCTTTCGGGCGGAATGCAAGCGCTGAATCCGTTGACGAGGTTATCGAGCTCGCAGTCGGAAGTTCCTGTTGCGCTGCATGGATCGTGATCATGTCGTCGCTTTGCGTACTCCGGATTCGAGCGAGCCCGATCTTCGAAAACAGCTTGAAACCCGAGGACGAGTTGGTCGGTGCTGGAGCTGCTGGGGGTTCTGCGTGGACGAGGAGCTGCTCTTGTGTGAACGTGTCCATCGACAGGATCTCCTTCTTCAGTTCTTCAAAACCCCCATCAAGACGACTGATGTGCTCGAATCCTTTTTGAAGGAACATGAGAACCAGACGCGTGACCGAGATGTGCTCGAAGTGAAGCTTGCGATTCCCGCTCGCTGCGCCTTCCTTGCTGATAATGTCGTTCGCACCTGCTCCGGGGACGCCAGGGCTTGTGGGAAAGTTGAGAGCAGCAGGCGCACTTGTAGGCGGAGCGTGAGCATCCACCTGTGTCTTCCTTTCGCCCGAGATGCCTCGAGCCAGTCGCGAAATGGTGTCGAACGCGATGTTACTTGACTTCGGTCCATTCGATGATGGATCGGACGGACCAACGAAGCAGAAGTGGCAACCTTTCATGCGCGAGAACCCCTTGATTAGCACGGACAAGGCGTCTGGGCTGCCCGTGACTTCTGGATCGATGTGGTACGACAAGCTCAAGTGGCACTCTCGATACTGCTCGATGGGACGGCAATCGAGCACGATGAAGAAGACCGACGACGCAGACGCATTTCTCTCGGTCGAGAATGACGACGTTCTCGACAGCGGCGACAGCAGTGGGTTCAAACTCTCTTCTTCTCTCTTGCTCTCAGAGGGGTGTGACGTTGACGAAAGCGAAGCAACGTTTGCAGAAATACGCTTGAGCAGATTTGCCACGAGCTCGTCTGGGTACACTTGCAGACTCGATGCTCCGGAGATCTGTCGCATGAACGGCAGCATGCTGTCATTGAACCCACCGTAGCAGACAGAGTACAAGTCGCGCTCGAACGACCGTGGTGTGGTCTGCGCGAGGTGCAGCGCTGACACGCAAATCGCTTCGAGCTCGCTCTTTGATGTAAAAGTGATGCTACTCAGCACTTGAGGTAGCATCGCGATCTCTGCGCTCACGATCTTCTCCTTGTGTGCAGCGACCATGGCGTACGCGATAAAGTGCATCAGGAACGGATGCTCCTCGAGCAAAAAGAAGTCCCAGAGCAGGAACACCAGCTCCGGATGCAGGTTGCGCGCGAAGAGCGTCATGAACCACGGCGTGACGTACAGCTCGGGTGTCATGTCGTGCTGGTCCAGGTAGTGGCAGAGCTTCGGGTCGTGGTACAACATCAGCAGGCGATACAGCTGGAACGAGCACTGCAGCGACTTGAACTCGCGATCGACGAACACGTGCGGCAGGAACTTGTCGATCATCGCGTAGAAGCACTGGAACACGACACCTTCGGGCATCGGCGGGTTGCGCTCGAGGATCAAGAACGGGGCCAGCACTTCGTTCATCCCTTGCTTGTATCGGATGTTTCTGCACTTGCAGTAGTACGTCAGGAGCTTCGTGATGAGCTCCACGGTCTCTGGCTGCTTGAAATACGCGTCGTGTCCACGGGTGCGACATGCATCTGCCGAGATCACCTTCTGGTTCTCGAGGTCTTCTTCAACACGCAGAATCGACTGGTCCAAGTACAATCGCTCGCTGCGCGTGACGCCCAGGATCTCCTTCCAGACACTCGAACGCATGTGGTCTGGCACACCGCCCAGCGATCGGCAGATGACGCCGATAATGAAATGGTCCGGACGGCGCTTGAGCATCTCCTTCTCGAGCTGGCCCTGGAAGAGCTCCATCTCTTTTGCGCGCAGCTCCAGCGCCCGTTGCTCGTCGTAGCTGGATGCAGTGCTCTTTCGCGTCACGACGGCTACTTCTTTCCGTTCTTCTTGCACTCCGTCGCCACCTTCGGCTTCGCCGGCGTTGTGCTCACGCTTCTCACTCGCAGCAGCAGGAACGCCATCAACAGGCTCGTGCGCGTTGTCCACAACGGCAGTGGCTTCAACCGATTCCGCACCCATCGCGTTGGGTTGCGCGTCTTCTTCGCGAATGAGCTGCTCTTTCACCACCGCAGCAGAGCCCGGCGCTTTTCCAACTGTCTCGTCTCTGCTGCTGACGCCTTCGGACGCAGGGACGGAGCGCACAGGCGCGTCGAGCTGCCCCGCTGCTTCTTCCATCGCAACGCCGCCGCCGGTGGATTCTTTTCTCTCTCTCCGCTGCTTTCCCTTTTTCTTCCGTCTCCGCACGCACGCGCGCGCAACGAGAATGCGGATTCGGATCGATCGATCGATTGGGGAAGAAGCCGTTCGCTCTTCTTCTTCTATCTGTGACCATGTAGAAGAGAGGGCGAAAAAGATGAAAGAATCCCGAAGCTGAGACTTGCATTCGGGACAATTGGATTGGTTTCGACCAATCAAAAGATGCAATGTCCTTCGAAGGTAGCCTAACTGGATAATAATGAATCAAATCATGCATCTAAGCCAATCATGATACGCAAGGAAGAAGAATGCCACCTCTCAAATGAAGCCAAAAGGCGTGGCTTTTCGAGGCGGCGGCAAGTGGAGGACGGCGCTCTGCCAGGCAGCACTCACGACGGCGGCGGAGCTCTCGACGCCCGTGTGGTGGCAGTAGTCGAGTTGCTGGAGGCTCAGCGACTGGATCTCGAAGCTCTCGAGCGGCTTCTTGCACCCGCGCATGTGCGGATCGTCGAGCTCGCACTGCAGGAAGACTTTTGGGAAGCTCTGCTCCACGAGCAGCACTTTCGCCACGCAGTGCGCGTCCAGGCCGCCGCCTCCGTCGCGCATCGCACTGCGCTCCTTGCGCTTGCTAGCTACCACGACCACGAAGACGCCGAGTAGCAGCAGGACGCAGCCGAAAATCGACACGATTGCGGACTGCAGCGGGATCTTCGCCTCCAATGTGAACTCGATGTGGCTCCCGGCAAAGTTGAGCGTCTGCGCCTTGTCGGCCCGCTGTCGCTCTTCACGTAACGCTGCGCTCTGGAACAAGAAGAAGAGCGCGGCGGTGTACGCCTCCTGGACACCGTGCTCCATGTACCAGTGGTTGCCGTCGATCTGCCGCGCAAAGGTCTCCACCGCGTCCGAGCACATCGCGCCGCTGATCTCCCCTTCTTCTATCGTCCAGTTCGCGTTCTTCTTCACGTTGCGCTTGAAGAGCAGGTCACTCTTGACGGACGACGTGAGTATCACGAGCGGCGTCCATTGAGAGCGTGGCCCCATGAACGGCCCCAGTGTATCGAGCGGCAGGTGCTTCTCTCCAACGACCAAGTGCCGCGATGTGTTTCCCTCGAGCTGGTAGCTCAGGCCACGACAATCCCCCTGATCAGCGCTGCAGTGAGCGTTGAAGCGGCTCGCGAGGTCCTGCGTCTTCCACGACAGCCTCCCCATGGTGATCGTATGATAGCGCCGAACGTTGATGAAGTGGCCCACCCAATTCGCTGGGGATTTATCCGACGCGTTAAGCACCATATCCTCCGCGATGATGCGCTTCGCGACGCTGTAGATGAGGATGGACGTGTTCAACTGCTGCTTGCAGTCTTCGCCGTGGAGATAGCTGTTCGTGATGTCTTCCGAACCGTCGTCACGAAATCCACACGGTGCAAACGCCTGGATCTGCGGCGTGGTCCTGCGAGTTTCCTGGGCAAGATCGTCTTTGACGAACAGATCTTCGATCAGGCAGGCGTCGACACCGCATTCATCTGCCATCGAGACGTCGTACACGGCATTCTGTGAGACGTTCTTCTTCTTCCTGGTCGCCGACTCAAGCACTTGCGTTAGTCCGCCAAAGCTTCTGACTGCCAGCTTGCGTTCGACGATCTTCTCCTGGGACGGGATGTCGATCGTCACGCAGTCAAAGACAATGTCGCTCGAGAGTTCGAAGCGACTGAAGTTGAGCGTCGCCTCAGCTGCGGAGAAGTTGAGCTCGCTCGCTTGGGTGAAGAGTGACTCGTTGAGCATCAGCGAGGCGGCATATAGGAACCCTTCCTCGTCGTTGGTCGCATTGAGGTTTGCTGAGTTGACGAGGAACTGGTCGTACGTGCTGTTGACCATGCCAGTCGTCGGGGTCCACGGCAGAATCGTCTCCGAGTTGATCATCGCGTGCAGCAGCAGGTTCCTCGCTGTCATCATCTGGAACGGCAGTGGAGATCGTTTCGTGGTTGATGACTTCGTCTTTTCCTTATCCTCGCTCAGGACCTGGCCGATTGTGACCTGGACAGATGGCGTTGGCTCTCGTCCGTTCGGGAGCATATCCTTGAGCCACGGATTCGATGAGATCGAGTGCGTCACTGCTGCTTGAAGCCACCGACCGGGATTCTCGCACTGGTTCTTCCCAGTCTTCACGTATGTCGACTGCATCGCCGCGCTCAGGATCGTGTCGGTCGTCGGCCTTAAAGCGAGTGGGTCGGCGGACTGAGCTTGAGTCGACAGTGCGGGGCTCGTGACTGAGAATAGATCCGCGTCGATCACGATGGGGTTGATCCGTGACGGCCGCTGCTGTACGTTCAAGCTGCCGAGCGCACTTGTGAGCATCGTCACGAAGAGCGCCTGGAGCATCATCACCGCCGCTTTCCACTTAAGCGAGTCTTCGTAGAGGCACATCTTGGTCGCGAACACGAAGTACAGCACGGGCAGCAGCAGGTTCGCGCACATATCAAAGGGCTTGGAGACAAACGAGAACGTGGTGCCCGTGTAAAAGTTGTACTTTTCGACGAGCTTGCTTCTCTCTTCTTCGCTCACGCTGCCTTCGATCGTCACGAGCGGGACGCCATGCGCGAACATGCTGATGAGCGTGAGTAGCAGCGTGACAACCGTCGCTGCGAACAACAATACGCGCGTTCTCCGCACGTGAATGAACAGTGGCATCACCGCAGCCTGGTCTCGCTCTACTGGGGTGTGTTCTCCCTCTTGAAGCACGGGGCAGTGGTGCAGTGGCGAGACGAGCAGCTCCTCGCGCGACTCGGACGGCGGCGTGAAGAGCCACGACTGGTAGCTGGCGTTGAACTCGGCGCTGCACTCGCTCGTGCTGTGGAGCGTCACCATCGCACCACTTCTGGTCGTGTGCTCGTACTCTGATGCTCTTGGTCCTCTTTCTGTTGCGTGTGATACGCAGAGTGCGGGGTTGCCCTTTCCAAGTTGAAGTGAGCTCTTCGCGGGTCTGGGTATCCCCTCTCTAAAGTGATACGAAAACTGAATCGCGGTGCAATCACCGCTCACGTTAACTATATGTTGAAATCCGCCGTGGAGAGTTTCTCCAAAACGGCCGCGGCATTGGGGTCTCGGTCTGTGCCCGTCTTTGCTCTGGACCAGAATGTAGCCATAGTGGTAATGGGTCCAACTTACTGTCGTTCATACGGTCGACAGTCAATGCGAGCCATTACATGCAGCTTCAGTTGACGCCGGAGCTCAACTAATACGTTACCAGTATATATGTTGTTACCCTACTGCGCGTACACGTGCACCGTGCCATCCGCGAGCGTGAGCTTCCCCTTGCCGTTGAGCGCCACGTGGTTGTTCTCCCACTCACCCACGAAGCTCTCGCCGTTGGCGAAGAAGCCCGTGCCGATTCCGTGGCGCTTGCCGAGCACCCACTGGCCGTCGTACAGGTCACCGTTCGCGTACTTGCACACGCCGCGGCCGTGCGGCCGGCTCTTGACGCACATGCCCGTAAACTTGCTGCCGTCCGGGAACTGGATCGTCCACTCGCCGTCGATGGGCTCGTCCTGCGACCAGAAGCCCTCCTTCACGACGCCCGTCGACGCCACGTACAGGATCCCAGCGCCATCCTTCATACCGTTGCGCCACTGGCCCACATACTTGTCGCCTGAGCTGTTTGTTCCGCTGCTACCTGCTGCTGCCGCAATGAACGTGCCCTCGCCGTCGCGCAGGTCGTGGCGCCAGCTGCCCGAGTACGTCGAGCCGTCGACGAAGATCGCGTCGCCGATGCCGTCGCGGTACCCGTCCTTCCACTCGCCCGAGTACTGCTCCTTCTCGGGCGAAGTGCAAAAGACCTGCTTCCCCATGCCGTGCTTCTTGCCGTTCACGAACTCGCCGTCGTACACGTGACCCTCGGCGTCAATGTACTTGCCCACGCCGTGGAACTGGTTCTGCTTCCACTGCCCGCTGTACGTCTCGCAGCCACGGATCACGCAGTGGCCGTAGCCGCTCCGCAGGTCCTGGCTCCACGCGCCGTCGTAGATAAAGTCCTTCATGCCCGAGGTGAGCACGCCACTGCCTTGGCGCAGGTTCTGCTTCCACTCGCCCTCGTATACGTTGCCCGTCGCACGCTCCGTGAAGACGCCAAAGCCGTCGCGCAAGTAGTTGCGGAACTCGCCATCGTACGAGTCGCCGTTCGGGTACACGTGCTCGTGGGAGCCGCTCTCAGGGTGCTGCTGCGAGAACACGGAGAGCAGACGTTTACGATCCGTTGAAGAGACCGTCCGTCTGGGACCTGCTGGTGGTAAGACATTACTACTACTGGGCGTCAGCGGCACGTCGACGAACTGGGACGGACGCCGCGCGGGCTTCACGTACACGCTGTTCTTCCACTCGCCCTCGAGGATCGAACCGTCCGCGTTGACGCACACGCCAAAGCCCTCGCGGAGGCCGTCGACCCAGCTGCCCGAGTACGACGACTGGTTCGCGTACTTGCAGATACCCTCGCCCCAGGGTCGGCCACGGCGGCACTGGCCCGTGTGCTTGTCGCCGTTCTGGTACACGATGAACCAGACACCGTCCACCTCGCTGTCTTTCTTCCACGTGCCCTCTTTCGTCGTCCCGGATTTCGCTGAGAATGCCACGCCCTCGCCATGGCGGTAGCCCTTCCACCACTGGCCCTCGTATCTGTCCCCCGTGGCTGCGAGCGTGAGCGTGCCGCTGCCGTGGCGCTTGCCGTCCTGGAAACCTCCCGAGTACTCGGACTTGTCCATGTACAGCGCCGTGCCCGTGCCGTGGAACTTGCCCTTGCGCCACTCGCCCGTGTACTGCTTAAGGCCACCAAACTCTTCCCCACGATGCTGTCTCGCGACCGTGAGCTTGCCCACGCCCTCCTTCATGCCCGCGATCCACTCGCCGTCGTAGATGTCGCCCTCGGCATTTGTGTAGATGCCCTGTCCGTGGAAACAGTTGTCGAGCCACTCGCCCGTGTAGCTCTCGACGTTCTTCAGCGAACTGTGACCCCGTCCGCAGCGCATGTCGTTCTCCCACTCGCCATCGTAGATATACCCGTGGTGCTTGGAGCTCAAGATGCCTTTGCCATGGCGCTTGTCGTCCTTCCAGTCCCCTTCATACTGGTTCTTGGTCACAAACTCAACGTACACGCCAAAGCCGTTACGCTTCCCATGCTGGAAGAGTCCGTCGTACTCGTCCCCATTCGGGTACGTGTAGTCCGCACGGCCCTCTTGTGGTGGTGGGGTTGCGGTCGCGATCGTGCTCCTTCGACGCTCCAGCCTATGAGCGCCGATCCAGTTTTCGTAGTTGTTGGTCGTCTGCCACGCGTGCGTCCACGCGCGGCCGTACTCGGCGTAGAACTTGGCGTGTTCGCCTCCACCGCCGGCGGCACTAAACATGGGCTTCGCTAGGTCCTCAAGCAGAGCCCGAATGGATGGACGGTACGGATCGTCGCTTGGCTCAATACCGCCCGGTCCGCCGAACAACCCCTTGAAGCCCTCTTCCAAGAAGTGCTCAAAGTAAAGTTGGAACTGGCCCAATACCCAGTCGATGTCAGAATGCGCCGACTCCATGGACGCCCCCGTGAGCGACTTCTGGCACACGAGCGGCTTCTTGGTTCCGTGCTTGAGACTGAACGACGAGGCTCGTGCAGCGGCTGCTGAGAAAGAGAACTTGGCGCTCGAGCGGCCAGCAGTGTCGCGACCAAAGCGCTCGGCGAGGCTGTCTGCAAAAGCCGCCGTCGCCGAGCCAAATGCGAACGCGAACTCGGTCTTCTTTGTTGGGAATGCCACGACCTGACGCAGATCCAGGTTCACGACCATATCCAAGTGAGCCTGCGGGTGCTTGAGCAGCAGCGGGTCGCTCGTGCCCACGAGGAAGCCCTTCGTAGCGTACACTGCGGCCTCCTGGTCGCTTGTGAAGCACGGCTGGAGCAGAAAATCCTCGTTGAACAGCGAGAAGGGCATCCCATAACGCCGCAGCCGATACACCACGGCCTGAATCGTACGAGACGTGAAATCGGAGCTCGTGGTCGAGAGCACGCCCGGCAGTAGAGCCAGTAGCCCCAGAGACGCGGACGACGCGACGCTTGGGTTCGACGAGTAGCACACAATGCGGCCTTCTAATAGGATCACGCGCAGCACAGCGATGATGTCTTTCCCCAGACGCTTCACCAGTGGCACGATCGGCAGGCCGATAAAGATCTCGCGGTACGGAAGCTCGGCGAAATTGATCTGGGGATTGACACCACTCAGCGTCCGGTAAAAGCTCGTGAGCGCGTCGTACGTGACGAGCCTCTCGTCGTCCTGCGCAAAGAACTCCATCGCAACAGCCTGCAGCTTGGCGCGCACGTGCGCGTGGAACGGCACGTTCGTAAAGAGCACGAGGAAGCGCACCTCTTGCTGCACGTAGAACGACTTGCGGAACTTGGGGTCGGGCACCGCGATGCCCATGACGCTCAGGAACTTGGCGTGCTCCTTCGGCAGGTGAAAAAAGAGCCCACCCTCAACACCGCCTGCAGCAGTGTTCTTGATGGCTGTGGCGCTGCTAGTTGCACTGGCTGAGCCACTTACCTCAACGTGCCCAAGGTTCAAGTCGCGGAAGCCGATCGCGTCCTTCTCGCGGTTAAAGATCTCTTCTTCCTCCTCCTCCTCCTCGTCATCCTCGTTGCCTCCATGATCGTCATCCCCATCAAAGATCCCATGGGAGATGGCTGCAACACCTCCTGTAGCAGATCCGTAGTTCTCGAGCGACGCGACGAGCGTGCGCGTGCAGCTCAGCAGATCGGCTTTCGTCACGAGCGGCGGCGCCTGTTGCGGCGACGGCGGCGAGGATGACGCGAAGATCTGCTCCGACGCGCCTGCGCCCGGCAGAAAGAAGTCCACGTCGTCACGACCGCTGCCGCCTCCACCACCAGCTGCTGCTGACACGTCGCTGAGGCCGGCGCTGTAGCGGCGCGCGCGCACGACGCCGAGCGCGAAGAGCGCCTCGCTGTTCATCTTGGCTTGACTTGCTTTCTGTTTGTTGTTTGTTGGTTGTTGACGTTCGCCAATAAGAGCAGTCTTCTAATGCCTAGTTGTCGAGCGCCGATTGGCTGAAAATAGAAATGGCTTCAGTTTTGTGCTGCTCTTCTTGAGCTGTTGCAGCTCGTCTGTAAGAGTAGGTACGGATCTCTATTTACTTGTGCTCACCTTGGCCTTCGGAGTGGAACTTCGCTCTTGAGATTCACGGAAGAAAGACGTGACGCCCGAAGTCTCCGCTGCTGATCAAGATGGCTATGCTCACTGCAGTCACCGTCGGTAGTCGGAATGGGACGAGGCAGTGCAAACCGCTTCACGGCAGTGCCTGGAGAAAAAGACTCCTGGCTGTCGCTGCCACCGTGGCTGAGCACTTCCAAGTAAGCACTTGGCGGTTGTGTAGCGCGCTGACAGTGGGCGATCGGCACAAAGTGCGATGAATGCTAACACGCCGGTGCAGATGGGAAAAGGTGCCTTCACGCCAACCGCGTTTGCCCAGGTGACAAATAGTTGGTGCTTTGCCACCGCGTGCCGTTTTCTTTGGCCGATGCGAATTTCTTCAGCGGCGGCGTTTGGCGAGGCAAAGTGAGCTGGGAAGCCAATCTGGGCGGATTTAGCCACGCTGGTTTTGAAAATCGACTCGGCTGGCGTGTTGTTGCTGGGTCTGGCTGCAAAGCAAGAAAAGTGAGAAAAGAAGAAGAAGAAAATGCCAAATAGAGCCAGATCAACGAAGTGAAGCCACTTCACATTTGTACCATATAGTCGCAAGCGAAATGACATATTGCGGAGGTGAAGAGCTGGAGGGATTCTAGACGAAGCACGTGCAGGTGGGTAAGTAAGGGCAAAGCAATCTCGAAAGCGAAGAGAGGGCGGGTATATCCGCACAAGCGGCGCGGTGTCTGGAGAGCAGTGGAAACAGCAAGCTCTTGCAGCACGCGCCCTTGAATCTCCAACCGAATCCCCTTTGGAGCGCGGGTGTAAATAGCAGAAAGGAACATCGTTTTTCTATGTGCTATTATGGTACCATTCATTTCGCAGTCTCGTCAACAGGACTGTAAACTACAAATGTACCCACAGATAAATTACAGCACATTCGTGCACAAGTTGTGCCCCTCGAGGATGAGCCAGCGAAGGACCGCAACATCCATTCCCAGCGTCCAATACTCCGCGCGCTCGCATAGACGCGTTGTCGGCGTCGCTCTCGGCGCTCGTCGAGTCTGATTGCTTTCGAGCCATCGAGGCGCGTTGCTCAAAAATGTCACGCGCCGCCGCCGCGTGCGTTTGCTCCAATTCGTCGCGTCGTCTTCAACATTTCCGTGAACACTACTGCTGTTTTTGCTTTTGTGGAATCGAGTTGCAGCATGGAGAGCCCACGCATGCTGCTGCTCCGCATTTCGCGCGGCGTTCGTCGCAAGGGCGAGCAAGCCACGCGGGTCCTTATTCTGGCGAAGTCGCGCGGCAACTCATTTGCAGCTCAAAAATATCCCCACTCGAACAATATATATTTACGTTTTTTGGTGGAAGAAAAAGCTTATTCCGGAACGTCAGCTCGATTTCCGTTCATTGGGGGCGAGAGCCAATCCGCACGCGGCCCTCGCTCGTCGCCAGCAGCATTCCCCATGCGTCCGGGCGAACGAACTCAGCACTCGGCCAGTCGCCAGCCATCCGCAGACCCACACTCGAGCCAAGCCAAGCAGCAGCAGCAGAATCCACAAACAGCTGGCCGCCAGGAGCGCAAGACAAGACCGACCGACGTCCCTTTCCTTGTCCGCGCTCAGTCCTGCTGACTGCTCTCTCTCTCTCTCCCAGTTTTATACGCGACATAAACTGCATTTGCGCGACCAAATAAACAGACAAACGGGGCTTCATGACGGAGGAGGCGACGGCCATGGCCGTGTCGCGCTCGCTCGTGGCCGCCAAGTTCGCCGCGCAGCTCTGCTCCACGTGCTTCAGCTCCTTCGTGGGGCTCCACCACGCGCGCGGCATGCTGCGGCCCTCGTCCGGGCCCAGCTCCACGGGGGCCGCGTCCACGACGTCCACGTCCACGTCCCGGGCCGCGCACGCCTCGCTGCTCACGCCGTCGCAGCTTCTTCAGCAGCAGCAGCAACGCCGCACGCAGCGCGCGTCGACACACACGGCGGGCACCAACTCGGCCACGAGCGCCTCGGATTTGGCCAACAGCCGCCACCTTCTCCAGCAGAGCCAGGGGCTAACGAGCAGCCAACCGCGAGACACGCGGCACACACAGCGCACGCGGCGGCGGCGGTCCAGCCACCAGCAGCCGAAAGCCGCGGCGTCCACGCGCATCCTGCGCGCCGCGTGCTTCGCCGACATGGCGTTCTCCATGGCGGGCGCCGTGGTCACGGGCGTGCAGCTTTTCGCGCCGGCGCACGCCAAGTCGTTCCAGCTGCTCTTCTGGGCACAGGCGCCGCACTGGGGTGCGCAGATCGCTTCTTTTCTATGGATGGCGACGCTCGGACTCTACATCGCCAAGCAGGGTAACCGCGCGGCCTTTGACGTCGCGATCGCGCACGCCGTCATCTGGCTGCTCGTCGTCTTCTACTGGGTGCTCGAGGTCTATGCCATGTACTACGACAAGGACGCGCTGCTGCTCGCGGCGCAGATCATCTGGAAGGCGCTCGCCATGCTCTGCTTCATCATCGTGGGCGCCAGTTGGGCGCTCTTCGCGCGCCGGTGGAAGCTGCAGGGAAGGCGGAAAGGAGCGATGGTGCTCTCCAAGATCCTCTCGTACGCGATCGCGTTCTTCCTGTTCGTGTCGCCCAGCGTCATCGTTGACCTCGTGCAGGGGCTCGACAACCCGTCGAACAACAACACGGTCATCTGTTCGACCGTGCTCGCGCTCTGGCCCACAGCCAACGCGATTATTTATCTCACCAAGCAGACTCTGTGTCTGCGGTTCTTCCAGAAACTCCAGCTCGCCGCGGCGGCCGGCGACGACCTCTACAGTCTCCAGTCGCGCCACAACAACCAGTCGAACCATCGACGGATGGGCGCGAACGGCCAAGCCGCCGGTGGGCTCGCTCAGCAGGTGCTCATGTCGCCCAACTCCCACGAGCTCAAGGGGCTCGTCATCGGCGAGAAGATCGGCGAGGGCATCGCCGTCGTGTACAGCGGCAAGTGGCGAGGCGCGAACGTGGCCGTCAAGATGAAGGCGCTGCTCATCGACTCGACCGAGAACCTCGCCGAGTTCCAGCACGCGTGCAATCTGGAGATCCAGGAAGAGGCCGAGGTCATGAAGGGCTTGTGCCATCCGAACATCGTGCTCTTCATGGAGGCGGGCTTCTACAAAGGTTCGATCTGCATCATCAGCGAGTACTGCGCGCGCGGCTCGCTGCGAGATGTGCTCATGCGCTCAAACGTCAAGCACCTGAGCTGGCCGACCAAGCTGCGGCTGGCGCTGGGCATCTGCCACGGGATCCAGTACCTGCACAACGCGCACCCGCCGATGATCCACCGCGACCTCAAGAGCCCGAATGTGCTCGTGGACGACTCGTGGCACGCCAAGATCGCGGATTTCGGGACGCTGCGGTTCGCGGAGATCGTGTCGTCCGTGCAGAACTCGAGCGGCATGAAGAAGGACAACGCGATGGACATGACGGGGCTCGTGGGCACGACGCGCTGGATGGCGCCCGAGGTGATCCGCGGCGAGAAGAGCTACTCGAGCAAGGTGGACATTTATTCGCTGGCGCTGATCCTGTGGGAGCTCATTGAAGGCAAGCTCCCGTTCGAGTCCATGCGCTGGAACCACGAGATCGAGGACTTTGTGCTCCAGGGCATGCGGCCGCTGATCAAGGAGGAGCTCTGTCCGATGCGCTGGAAGCTGCTCATCGTCACCTGTTGGCAGTCGGACCCGGCCAAGCGGCCTACGATCCAGCAGGTCATCAACAACCTGCAGCGCATCGCCCGTGAAGAGGTCTGGGACACGACCGCGCCACGTTTTACCGGCGTGAGCTCCCAGTTCAGCGCCACACAGTCGTCGTACTCCTCGCAGGCGTCCTTCGTATCGTCGACCGTGTCGGCGTCGTACATGGACTCGCCGCCATCGATCCTCGGCGGCTCGTCGCTACTGCAGAGCTCGTCACTTGTAAGCAGCTCGCTGATCCTTGGCGGCACGCTGGGCTCGACGGCGAACAGCAGCAAGCCGACGCGCAAGAACCAGTGGTCGCGGCTCTCGGACACGCTCGAGGAGCACAGCACGCAGCAGTTCGTCTCGGACTCGGACAGCAGCTCCATGGATGAGTACAACTCGAGCATCACGATCCTCGAGCCGCCCACCGACGAGGATTCGTTCTTGGACACTCCGCAGCAGTATCGAAAGCTCGGCGGTGGCTGGTCCTCGCAGCGAGGGTTCAACGCGACGGCCGGGTCGATGACGAGCGTGGAGCTAGACGAGCGCCAGATGGAGCTGAGCATGTCGGACCTCGAGATTGGTGGCTTCTCGAACGACTCGGAGCTCTCGCACATCTCCATCGCCGAGTCCTCGCCGAACGGGAGCTTCGTCGTCACTATTTAAAACAGGCATCATCGTAACCTGCTCAGATCACAATGAAGATCAACTCTGAACTCTCGCACACAAGAGAGAATCCCTCAACATGGTTTAGTCTCTCAATCATCATGGCCCGGTGCCAGCAAGAGCCCATAAGGCTCTACTTCTTCTTCTTGGCGCCGCCGCCTTTCTTCTTGCCCTTCTTCTTGCCGTCGGCCTTTGGCGCACGGTTCAGTAGCGTGAAGATGTCCCCCGGGAGGGACGCATCCACCTGGAACGACTGGATCTTGAGGTTCTCCTGTTAAACATCAGGGCAAGATTGTTAGAAATCTGGTGACAGGAAGGTCGGCGGCCTTTTAACACGGCCGTACGGGCGCGAGCACCGGCAGCAGCACGTTCGCGCCGTCCACTTCGATCTGGTTGAACGTAAAGTCCACGTGCGCGAGCATCTTGCTCCGCGTGAGCGCGTCGCGGAATGCCGCGAGCGCTTCCATGTTCTAAACAGAGCTCACAGTCCAGAGGTGTCAGCAATCTCTGTTCCACACCCAATACAAGAAGATCCCCAGCGGTCAGCAAGGCAGGGACGTACGTGTCGGATACCGTTGTCCGACAAATTGAGCGTCACGAGCGTATTGGAGCGCGCGAGCCCCAGCGAGAGGTGGTAGAGTCCCTCGTCGCCAAGTGCGTTTCCCTGAAGAGACAACGTCTCGATCGCGCTGCCGGGCATACTCAACAGCTGCGCGAGCTTGATCGCCCCCGCGGGGCCAATGCCGCAGTAGTCCAGGTGCAGTTGCTAATGGAAACACACAGAGGAGCCACACCAGTACAACGTCGGTTAGTAGCTCCAAGTTTTGCTGGGTATCTTTGGTTCGTTCGGTACCTTTAGGGCTGAGTTTGTGAAGAGCCCTTCGCAAAGGGCTCCCACGCCGGCGTCCCCAATGCCCAAGTTGTACTTGAGGTTGATCGTGAGCAGCCCCGGTGTCTTCTGCGTCCTCAGCGCATCGGCGAGCGCTTTGCACCTGATAGCAGCACAATGAAGAGAACAGTACCCACAGCCAGTGAGTCTCACTCTGTCTGGCTGTGAAAATCCACAGAAACCTGGGACCGGAATCTCACCCATCCTCGCCAATGTCGCAGTCCAGGAGCTCCAGGTACGCCACGTTGAGACTCGGAGCCGCCGACTGTAGCAGCGTCGCCTATATTAACAGCAGGATGTACGTGAGGTTCTCAACCGCGCGTATACTACATATAGGTAGCTGATTTTGTGCAGTTCATTACGATTGCTGCTGCACCCTCGTTGCCGACGTCCTGACGCCAGATGCGGATGTAGCGCAAGTGCGTGTACGCGCCGGTCGTGATGTTCGGACCTGTGCCGTAGAGACTCGAGACAGGTCAAGGACACCATCCAATGGATTTGTAGTGCAAGCTTACAGCTCGTAGGCAATCTTTGTAGCACAGCAGTATGTGGGGAGGATATGAGCAGCGCCATGGTGAGTGCGCGCACGCCGCCCGGCCCCAATGGTCCCGGTGGCTCGCCCTCGAGGATGAACTGCAGAAAAGAACCACCACATAACATAACATTAACACAAGACCAACAGATAAAGACCAGGTAGCAGCTACTGCAGCCACATGCGTTCACGAGCTCCTCTTCTTCCTCGCTGCTGCCGCGCAGGATGTCGTTCACGTGCGTGTTCACGGGCACGCCGATGAGTCTGTCGCGTGTTTGAAGTTGACGTCGTCAGTAGGGATAGCGAGCCACACCAGATATCACGGCATGAAAGTGACGCACTTGCAGAGCTTCCCGTAGCTGGCGAGCACCATCTGCCGCGTGACCGCGTTCTCGTCCACGGCCGCGGCCTTCGTCTTGGCGCCCGCGCTCTTCTTCTTGCTCATCGTCTCCCCAGCTCTCGCAATGACCTTGAAACGACACGAGAGAGGAAAAAGCGTATCCACCTGCGTTGCGTTACCTTCGCCCCCCAATTGTCAAAACTGCGCTTGCACACGTTGACGGAGCCAAAACTGCTGGCTGTGTCAACGTATAATGTTACGTGAATGTCGCTCGGATTGACTGAGAACGGAGCTCTTCCGCCATTTTGCCCGCATTCTTTTTTCTGAAGCTGCCCAGCTTGAAGGTCACACAGTCAAAGCACCGGACGTTAGACAGCAGCAACAAACGGGCTCTAGCGAACGAATGCCGCTGGACGCCGTGACCGCCGAGCGTGGCGGTGGCGATAATGGCCACAGCAGCAGCGACAGCCCTGGCGATGCGTGGGACACGTCGATGCCCGTGATCATCGCGGCGAACCGGCTGCCCGTGCGCGTGACGCGGCGCGAGTCCACGAAGATCGCGGTGGACGGCGACGACACGACCAGCGCCGTGCACGTGGAATGGGACGTCGAGTGGGCGGGCGACCGCGTCATCGAGGCGCAGAACACGTTCTCACACCACGAGATCTCGCAGCGCGCGAACGTCAAGTTCGTCGGCCGCATCTCCGAGTTCGCGATCCCGCTCGACGAGCAGCGCGAGCTCGCGCTCAAGCTGCAGGAGTTCAACTGCTACCCGGTCTTTGTCGCCGACCACGAGGCCAAGCTCTACTACGAGGACTACTGCAAGCAGACGCTGTGGCCCACGTTCCACAACGTCGTGGACGTCTACAGCCCCGTGGACGTGGTGCTTGACGCGGCCGTCGACGAGCCGTCGGCTACGGATGGAAGTGGTGATGATGACGATAAGGCGAAGGCAGAGACAGCAGATCTGGCGGCACCTGTGTGGAACCCCAACAGCCAGAAGCTCGCGTGGCAGGCGTATGCGAACGTCAACCAGCTCTTCGCGCAGGTGTGCACTTGTGCTTGCATTATGTGTGTGCGTGGCTATGTGTCGCGCCTTCTCATGATCACCCCTTCGTTTTATGATGACCCCGTTAGAAAATCTGCGAGCTGTACGAGCCGGGCGACATCATCTGGGTGCAGGACTACCACCTGCTGCTCACGCCGTCGTACATTATCCGCAAGGTGCGCGGCGCGAACGTTGGGCTCTTCCTGCACGTGCCCTTCCCGTCATCCGAAGTGTTCCGCACGCTCTCGGCGAGAAAGGAGATCCTGCGCGGCATGCTCAACGCCGACCACATCGGCTTCCACCTCTTTGAGTGCGTCTCGTACTGTCATCATCATGTTATGTGCCAACACGATGAGCCTAACAACGCTGATTGTGCTGATGTGAATCAGGTACGCGCGCCACTTCATGTCGGCGTGCAAGCGCATTCTCGGGCTGAGCTACCACCCGATACTGCGAGGGCAGCTCGGAATCGACTATGGCGGCAGGCGAGTAGCCGTGACGTGCAGCCACATGGCGATCGACGCCGGCCGCATCGAGGAGACGCTGCAGGAGGAGAGTGTGCGCGAGAAAGTGGTCGCGCTGCGCCAAAAGTACGTGGGCAAGAAGATTTTTGCCGGGTGCGACACGGTCGAGCGCCTCAAGGGCATCCCGTGCAAGCTCTTTGCCTTCGACGTGGTACGAACTTTATCCGTTTATGGCTTGTACCTAAGCCTTAGCTTTGAGGTCTAACGCCTTCAACCTCGGTAACTGTAGTTTCTGGAGCGTTGTCCGGACCTCGTGGGCAAAGTCGTGCTCGTGCAGAAAGGCATCCATCGCCGCGGCCGCGTGCTCGACTTCCTGCAGAGCAAGAAGGAGATCGAACTCATCGTGCAGTCAATCAACAAAAAGTACCAGGCACGCGCGAAGGGGAACGTCGTGGACTACGAGGAAGTGGCCGAGTTCCCGTTCAAGGACCGGATCGCGCTCTGGCGCGTCGCCGACGTGCAGATCACGACCGTGCTGCGCGATGGGCTCAATACGATCCCGTTCGAGTACATCGTCGCGCACAAGACCTCGGCGGGGGTACTGATCCTGAGCGAGTTCTCTGGCAGCAGTCGGCTGCTGAGCGGCGCGATCACCGTGAACCCGTGGGAGCTCGACCAGGTCATCGACGGTCTCCGTGATGCCGTGTACATGTCCCCCAAGGAGCGCGAGCACCGCCGCGACTGCGACTTCCAGTTCGTGTCGGCGAACCCGCCGCGACGATGGGCGAAATGCGTGCTGACGGACATTGTGAACGCGCGCAAGAAAGAAGACACGTTTGTGTACATGGGCACGGGCTTCGGGCTCGACTTCCGCGTCATGGAAGTGAGCGCGGACTTTCGGGTACGTCTGCTTCTTTTTTAAATAGCTAGCAATGTTGTTAGGCTCCGACAGTGTTGCTAATGTATGAGAACTTGTACTGCTGTCGCCCTCCAACCAGAAACTGACGGAACAAGAGATCGTGCCAGCGTACCGCACGAGCAAGGCGCGCGCGATCTTCATCGACTACTACCGCACGCTGGCGCCCGACGTCTCGAAGGTCATGGGCGTGCGCTGGCCCGACGTGCCTCTCAACGCGCTCTCGACGCTCGAGCACCTGTGCAAAGACCCGCGCAATACGGTGTTTATCGTGAGCGGGTGCAACTGCGACCTGTTGACGCAGAAGTTTGGTGGCGTGCCGGGTTTGGGGCTCGTCGCCGAGCACGGCTACTTCATTCGACGTGCGCTTCTCGGGAACGACGCTCGTATTGGGAGGTGAGAGTTGCAATGCTTCCATGATGCTTACCGAGAATTAGGGCTACTAACCGTTGTGTATGCGAACAGACCGTGGGAGCGCCATGGCGACGTGTTCAATTCCGAGGCGAGCTCGCGCAGTTGGCGCGAGAAAGCGGAGCGCGTGATCGAAATGTACGTCGACCGCACGAACGGCTCGTCACTCGAGTTTCGCAAGAGCGCTGTGCTCTTCCGGTACGGGAAGTCGGACTTCGAGTTTGGCGCACTGCAAGCAGCTGAGCTCAAGGAGCACCTGGAGGGCGTCTTCGAGGGCTGGCCGCTCGATGTGATTCAGGGCAAGGACTACATTGAAGTGCGTCCTGAGGGTGTGGGCAAAGGCAAAGTAATTGAGCACATTCTCGACCGGATGCGTAGCGACGGCAACCCAGCGGACTTTGTGCTCTGCGTCGGCGATGACGTGGCCGACGAGCTCATGTTTGAGAAGCTCAACGAGATGGTCGCCAGCTCAGAACTGCCACGAGGTGCGTTTGATGTGTTGGTGTTACGGTTTCTGTGGATTGCGAGACTAATCATGGTCTCTGACTTCGTTGTCTTGCAGAGAAAGTGTTCACGTGCACCGTTGGGCAGAAGCCGTCGAAGGCTGAGTTCTACGTCGACGACTACACGGACGTCATCGCGCTGCTCAAGTCGCTCAAGGTGGTGTCTACAAAGGTGCGTTCTTTTTTCCCCCGCCACCAGCTGAACCCATGTGCTCGCCTCGTCATTTAGTTGCTCATCCATGTTGATGTGACCCGCTGTTTGTTTGATTTTGTACAGTCGAACCGCAACTATTCGCTCTCCGACATGCAGTCGTTCATGAAGGAGAGCCCGCGGCCACTGATGTCGAGCTCGGCGCATGGGAACGGCACTGGGTTCCCGCGCAACGCCAGCTCGGACTCGTCCTTCCGACGCACGTCCAGTCGCTACGCACTGCAGAACGCCTTGTAAGTTGTTTGCTAGCTCTCCTACAGTATGCCTTGGAGCTCGTGTCTAATCTATGTGTACTATGGTACTGGCTAGGACCCCCGTGATCGAAGAGGATAATCTCATCCCAGGCGGAGACCCGAACGTGGTCTTTGAAGGCAGCCGACGAGTTGCTGGCGGACCACGCAAGAAGCCCTCCACGTGGCGCGCACGCTTCCAGCAGCTCGCTATCTTTGTGCTCATCATGCTGATCCTGCGCTGGCGGAAAGGCATCAAGAGCCCGCGCGAGAAGAAGCTGCTCATGTACCTGCTGGCGTCCATCGGCATCGCCTGGTCGGTGCGCAAGATCCGCAGCAAGTCCAGGAACTAAGCAGGTATACTCGGATGATCTACTGGTGTGTATTGGTAAGTATTTGATGAACAGAGGAAGGAGGTTAATAGGAGAGAATGACTAACAAATGCAAAGGCGAAATCAAAGATCCCAAGATCTCAAAGAGAGCTCCTAGATCGAGATGCCGTTCTCCGAGCACCACTTCTTCATGATGCGCACGATGTACTCGACCTGCGGGTTGTTGTTGGACTTGAGGATGCTCAGCGCTTCCTCGAGCTCCACGCGCGTGGCTTTTCCCGCGACCACGCGCTGAAAGACGCCCACGCAGGCGCCACGCTTGCCCTCCCAGTACTCAGGGTCCGGGTCGAGCCGCTCGAGGATATCAAAGGCCTTGGCCGAGTACAGGAACTCGCCCATCTTGTAGCAGTCGTGCGCCACGAGTTGCAGCAGGTTGAACGAGTCGTCCGAGTTGTCGAGCTTCAGGTAGAGGTCCCAGGCTGCCGACGGGTTGTGATTGAGGATGTAGCACCGGCAGAGCCAGCTGACGTAGCAGTAGTCGTGGCGATAGTCCTCGCGCTGCACGCGCAGCAGCGTCTCGAGCGCTTCCTGGTGCGCACCCGTGTTGCAAAGCGCGACGCCGTAGTTCCAGTTGAAGTCGTCCTCGTTGTACAGGTACTGCTTGATCGAGTTGAGGTAGATGTTGACGTCCTCGAACTGCTTGAGCAGATAGAAGCACGACGCCATACACTGGCGACCAGGGATCGTGTCGCACTCGGTCGGTGACGAGCCCACGAGCTGGAAGTACTGCTGCGCGGTCTTGATGTGCTGTCTCGAGTTCGTCGACTGGCCCAGCGTCGCGTGGACAACACCCTTGAGGATGTACTCCTGCGGCGTGGACGGCTCGATGTCCTTGATGAGGTCGTAGGCTTCCTGGAGCTTGTCGTGCTTGAGGTAGTACACCACGAGGTTCAGTCGCGCCTCCGGGAGCGAGTCGACGAGCGGTGGCAGCACTCGGAGCGCGTTCTGGCCATCCTCGAAGACGACCATGTTGTGGCTCACGAGGTCGTTCTGCTCGATGTTGTAGCCGCGGTCCGTGAGCGTCTTGACCTCGTCCTTGGCGGCGTTCCCGTTGTAGAGCTTGAACTGGTTGCACGCCTTGACGTTCACGGCCACCACAGAGTCGGGAAAGGCCTGCAGGTACGCCTGCATGATCTCGAGCGACACGTCGTAGTAGTCGAGCTTGTAGTAGCACATGGCCACGTACACGTTGAGCGCAATGTCGTCGCGGTTCTCGAGCAGCAGGCGCTTGTAGATGTCGGTGGCCTCTTGGAAGTGGTTGCGGAAGTAGTGGATGGCCGCGAGCGAGAGCTGGTCCTCCTTGGAGTCCGTGAGCTGCTGGTGGTACACGAGCAGCTTGTCCTCGTCGCCGAGCTTGTGCGCGCAGTGGAAGAGGATGCGGTTCTGCAGCGCACCCGAGGGACCCTTGACGGCCTCCTTCATCGACTCCTTGTAGAGCTGCAGGTAGTACATGCAGCACGCGCGGTACAAGAAGATCTCGGGTGTCTCGTCGGCGTCGCGCACCTGGTCGTAGCAGTCGAGCGCGCGCTGGTAGTTGCCCAGGTGGAAGTACGCGTACGCGAGCCAGAGCAGCGTCTTGCGCTTCTCATCAGCTGAACCAGGACTACTGCTGTTGGCGCGGCCCTGGTCCTCGCTCTTGAGGTTGAACTCGAGGATCGCGACGGCGCCCGTGAAGTCACGCTTGGCCGCGCACTCCTCGACCGTCGGCCCCTTCTTGGTCTTGGCTTTCACGATCTCCTGCGCCTGAGTGGTGAGCGAGACCAAGGGAATAGTGAGTACATGTGCGCATGCACTAGATATGCAGCAGCTGCTGCTGGTGTGCATGGTGCGCGTACCTTGACGCGCTGCGTCTGCTTGGGCTTGGCCACGTACATGGCGCTGGTGATTTTGCGCGGGCTTCACGTCGAATGAGCCATTGCAATGGCGTCGCTTCAGGATCACATCTGTCCCGAATCCAGATGTGAAGAGGCTACAGCGACACGTAGCAGTATACGCTCGGGACCGGTGCTGCTTGGAAATCGCATGAAATTAAGAGGCGCAAAGTACTCCGTGGAAAGAGCCGACCTTGATTTGTTTCTGCCCGTCTCGCTCTCCTAACGACTCAAACTCGGTGCCCTCATTCAGTCTCGGAGCCGATGGCGCAGTGCAACTGGGGTCCTGGTACGCCAGAGAGTTGGAAGTCACGAGACACATCTTGACATTCGTCTCGGACGAACTTAGCCCCGCAAGCCCCCCTGGAGTTGTCGTGACGAGCCTCTTTTCGGAAGCGGAGGTCTTTGCCTGGTGGCAACATCTGTCGAAACCACCCAGCGAAGCTCCAGCTAGGAGCTGGCATAGTGATTACACTGTGTACATCTGATCTCTTGCTGCTTGCATGGTCGCGTGCCAAACGAACGAGAAGGACATGACGAGAGAGGATCACTGCTGCGTGCCTAATGCGTGAGTGACAGACTTGCTTGCTATCGGCTCACCTCACTGGACCAGAGCAGAAGCTCCGAAAGCTCAACTAACATGCTGCACTTCAGCTGCGAGGCGATGAGGACGTAAAACGCTACTGACTTGCTTCTCGAGGCTCGAACGCGGTCTTGTGGCAACCTTGGAAGCGCAAGTTTACCGGCAACGCTAGGCAAGTTAAAGACAAAAACTGGCGTAAGATACGACATCTCGCATCGAAGAACGAGCAAACCTACTCTTCCAGAATGTGGTCGCCAGCTGGAAGCACACAGCACTGGAGAGGCTTTCCCAGCAGCTAGTTCAGGAGCGTCTGCCGGAAGCAGTTCCGCTTCGTCGCGAAGCCAAACAGACACACGGTGGCGACGGATGATTTCGTTTGACCCACTTGGAGAAAGCGAGCGAAACGCCTGGTCTTGACGCACTCTTTACTTGTTAGGAGTCGGGTGAATCGCGGGTCCCGACGAGCCTGGCTGGCACCGACTGCTTTGGATATGCTCGCCTCTTCTCTCAGTCAACAGTGACCGGCTTCGCCTCGAAACTCTTCCCCTTCTTCACGCGTGCAGGGTGAGAGGTCCGATGACCCACTAGTTAGAAGGCAGATAGGAAAGCTAAAGCGGTAGGAAATATGCATACAATCGCCAAGCTTCAAATCGTTTTGTATGGTTTTCTTCAGCAGGCTTTTCATCCAAGATCTGTCGTGTCGAACTTCAACCCTCTCTCTAAAGTACCCATTTCGCCGCATCGCAACCCATTTTATCCGAAGATGCCTACTTTAACCGAGGTGGCGGTCCGGAGCTGCTCGCTTCGGACACGACCAGCGCAATTGCTGTTTACGACCAAATGGCCCTTTGGCCATCACGGCAGTCGGCCTTATGGACCCTTCGCGTATGCATGCCTCTTATCCCACGCGCTAGTTGACGCCTGCAGTCATTCTCCAATCTGCCGTCCAGCGCCCACGTCCTCCGCCCCCAGTCTCCCCACTGAACGATGCAGAACACCAATCCAGTCAACGACGACGAGCTCTTCATCCGCGACGGCCACTTCGTGGACAAGCAGGGCCGCGTGCGTCTGCTGCGCGGCGTGAACTTGGGCGGCTCGTCCAAACTGCCCTACGGCTACGGCCACGTGGACGGCGCCGACTTCTCGGACTTCTACGACGGCGCCGCCAAGGTCTCGTTCGTGAACCGGCCGTTCCCGCTGGAAGACGCGGATCTGCACTTTGCGAGACTCAAGCGCTGGGGACTCACGTTCCTGCGCTTCATCGTGACGTGGGAAGCCATCGAGCACGAAGGCCCGGGGATCTACGACCACGAGTACATCGCGTACATCCGCGCGATCGTTGAGAAGGCGGCCCAGTACGGCATGCAGATCTACGTGGATCCGCACCAGGACGTCTGGTCCCGATGGACCGGAGGCGATGGTGCCCCCATGTGGACACTCGAGTGCGTCGGCTTTGAGCCGCGCCACTTTGAAGTGACCAAGGCCGCGCTTTGCCTCGAGACCACGGGCAAGCCGGCGTCACAGTTCCCCAAGATGATCTGGCCGACCAACTACTACAAGCTCGCAGCCGCGACCATGTTCACGCTCTTCTGGGGAGGCGCCAAGTTCGCGCCGCACTGCAAGGTGAACGGCGTACAGGTGCAGGAGTACCTCCAGAGCCACTACATCAACGCGCTTACGGAGCTCGCCAAGGGGTTGAAGGATCTGAAGAACATCGCGGGCTTCGGCACAATGAACGAGCCGTCGTCCGGGTACATCGGCCTTGATGACTTGTCCCAGAGCTTAGGGCAACTCAACAACGGCTTCATGCCGACGGCCTTCGAGGGCATGGTGCTCGGCGAGGGTATCGCGCAAGAGGTCGAGTTCTGGTCCAGCAGCGTCTGGTCGTGGTTGCGCGGCAAGTCGGATGGCAAGACGCTCGTGGACCCCAAGGGCGTGCGCGCCTGGAAGAGCGGCCACCACTGCGTGTGGCAGAACGAGGGCATCTGGCGCATTGGCTCGAACGGACAACCCGAGCTGCTCAAGCCCAAGCACTTTGCCAACGCGGACTTTGGCAAGGACTTCTACGTGCCGTTCACGACCAAGTTCACGCAGAGCATCCAGCGCGTGTTGAGCAAGTCGATGATCTTCATCGAGATGCCGCCCATGGAGCTGGGTCCCGCCTCGTCGTTCCCGGACATCGACCCGAAGGTCATCCCGCACGCCGTGAACGCCATGCACTGGTACGACGGCGCGACGCTCGTGCTCTGCTCCTGGTCCGACTACTTCACGATCGACTTCTTCTCCAAGAGCCTCGTGTTCCGCCAGAGCACGCGTCGCGCAATGCACGAGGCGCAGCTCAAGCACATCAACAGCTTTGGCAAGAAGATGCACAACGCGCCGACGCTCATCGGCGAAGTGGGCATCCCGTTCAACCTGAACGGCGGCAAGGCGTACAAGGACGGCGACTTGAGCGCCCAAGTGGCCGCCATGGACCACACGGTCTCGTGCCTCGAGGCCAACATGCTCTCCTTCACGCTCTGGTGCTACGCCGCCGACAACAGCAACGAGTTCGGCGACCTCTGGAACTTGGAGGACCTGAGTCTCGCGAGCCCCGACACGGAGCGTCACGTGCAGATCATGACCAGGAACCACCACCGAGACGACGCCGCGCGTGCGCTCATCGCGTTCTCGCGCCCACACGCCACGCGCGTGGCTGGCAAGCCGCTCAAGTCCCAGTTCGCGCTCCAGCAGCTGCGCTACGAGCTCCAGTACACTTCGGACAAGCACAAGGCCATCAGCGCGCCCACTGAGATCTTCGTGCCACACGTGCACTACCCGCACGGCTACAAGGTCACGGCCTCGGACGGCGCGATCACGATCACCAAACACAGCGAGGGCTACGACGTCGTGTCGTTCCAGCACGACGCCCGTGCGAGCAAGCACGCCGTGGCGATCACGTCCAAGGTCGAGCCGCGCAAGACGTCGCCGTACCTCAAGGCGGCGCTGCTCGCGGCCGTGAGCGTGCCGGTCTACTACCTCTCGCAGCAGAAGCAGTGAGCGTGAGTGAAGTTGTTGTTGTTGCGATTGATCGATGCATACAGTGCCGTACATGTTGCAAGTGAAAGAGCAATGAATGGCCGGAAATGAGTGACGCAGTCTTCCTCTATATGCTATAAGCCACTCACTCACTGCACTTCCTGCTCAAGCTCGTAAAGCAGGTCGCGGTCCATGGTCTCGCCCACGAGGAACGTGTGCTCGCCGACCTCGCGGAAGCTGTACTTGGCGTAGAACTTCTGCGCCTTGACGTTGTTCTCCCAGACGCCGAGCCAGACGTGGCGCCGCGGCGGCTGCTTGGCGCGCACGACGCCCATGAGGTGCTCCATGAGCAGGTACGCGGCGCCCGAGCCGTGGAACGCGCTGTCCACGTACACGCGCTTGATCTCGAGAGAGTGCTCGGCGAGCGCCGGGTCCTCGCCCGTGCGGACGCTTCGGTCGTGCAGCATGCCGTAGGCGCACGGCTGGTCACTGGTGTCGCTCTGCTGCTTGGGGAAGAGTAGCACCGTGTACTTGTCCGCGCACTCGATGTCGCTGCGGATCGTGTCCACGTTGTAGGCCTGCGTCAGATACGCGCCGAGCTGCTCGGGCGGGTACAGGTGGCCGAAGGTCTCGGAGAACGTGCGGCTCGCGAGTTGACCCAGCGCCGCCGCGTCGCTCGGGGCCGCGACGCGCAGGCTGAACTTCTCGGCGGCGGCTGTGGCGATCGCCGCGAGCTTGGACGTGGTGGTGGCAGCGGCGGCAGAGCTCATCTCTGTGTCTTCTTGTGTGGGCTGGGGCGATTTCGGAGCTGATTGACAGGCATCGCGTTGGGCTGTGTCGTTCGGACCGCGCACTCATCCTATCAGCCGGATTGTTCACCACCCCAATAGTGAGCCGCAGTCAACAATCAGATGGGTTCCGGTCGGCGAGTGACGGTCACATGGCAGGAGTTGAGCCATCACGGTCCCAAGCCCAAGCAAGACACACACCATGAACCCACTACGAGCCCTTTGTGACTCCTTATACCACACACACACACACACACACACACGCACGTGTGCTCTCATTACATCCATCCATTCCCCCTTTAAGTTGTCACTGCCACTGAGGTATCTCTTATAGCTCGTCGTCGCTGAGGAACCACTCCGAGTGCGACACGTCGCCCGAGAGGTGCGGCTGCTTGGGCTCGCCCTCGCCCTCCATGTCCACGTCGTCAAAGTCCTCCATGGAGTCCGTACGCGGCACGCCGAGAGCTCGAAATGGCGGGCTGCTCGTGCTGCTGGCGCTGCAGCTGCCACTGCGGCTCCTGTAGGCACCCGTACTGGTGGACGACGCTGCGGTGCGGCGCCCGCTGCCTGAGTCCTGGTCGTCCCTATCGCCGTCCTTGTCGCTGAGCTCCACGATGGACGCGCGCTTGCTCTTCTCCTGCCGCGACAGCGCCTCGAGCTCCTGCGGCGACAGCGACAGGTACGGCAGGTTCACAAGAAAGGCCGGCGTCGGTGGGGGTGACGGCGGCGCGCGGCGGAACACCACGAGCTCATTGCCATTCGGCTCCGATGATGACGCGCTATAGTTCAATACGCACGAACACAGAGTCATAACGACATTGGTCAACACGTCAACTGGGATTAACAATCGCAGACAATGAACGAAACCCGCCACTTACGCTTGATTCGCGACGGCCGCGTAGTGACGGAAGACGCGGTCCATGGGCTTGCGCCTCGATGAGCCGAAGAAGAAACCCTTCATGCCCGGCACATCCCCGCCGTAGACCATCAGTTCGCTCCTTATTCCTGTACTGTCGTCGTCCTCGTCGTCGTTGTCTCGCCGCTCGTCGCTGGACGAATCCCCGTCCATCATCGCGTCCACACTCGAAGCGCTGCTTCGATAACCGTTAGTACTGCTACTAGCGCCCCCTCTGCGACGTCCGAAGTAGTCCACACCACCAATGCTGAGCTCATCGAGCCGATCCGCCAGTGTACGTTGCCGCTTGCGCGACGACCCAGTCCGCAGCGCCGGACTCGTTCTATCAGCGGTCGTGGTGGTAAACGAGAACGCGCCGTTGCAACTGTTACCGTTGCCGCCAGGGCCGCTGATGGTGTACGCAGGGGCGCTCGACCGCGACGCGTACCGCTGGAAGTAGTTGTACGCGTTCTGGCGCATGGTGTCCGAGTCGAGCTCCTCGATCTCGATGCTCTCCTCGCGCCGACGCCGCACGCCGCTGGATCGCGCGGGTGACTGCACGCGCCACGGGAGCGCGTCCGCACCGCTGCTACTAGTGCGTGCACACTGTTGCGTGTGGAGTGCACCGCTCTGCTGCTGCTGCTGCTGCTGCATGAGGCGGTCTCCTGCGCCGCTGCCGCTGCCCGTCGGACTCGCGTCCATACTCGTCAGCCCGGCCATCGTTATGTTTTGTGTTGTTGTTCTCTTCTGAGATTCGTGTCACTAAAATGATCAGTAAGTCACTCTTGGGGACAATAAGGACATCGACATCTTCCCACTTCCATGCATGCTCTTCTTTACGAGGCGACCTTGCTGTGACTGTACCTAGAGCCCATAGTTCACAGCAGGAACTGAGCTTTCGAGACTGCCTTGACTCAGTAGACCTTCAGTACGATCACCTCGGCCTCGTCCAGATCGGGTCCATCCACGGTGCGGAGCACAGCTGGTCTGGTGAGAGCGCTCGTGAACGACTCCTCGACATTGTAGGATATAAAGTAGTACCCCGAGATGTTGCGTTTCCGGAGCGTGTGCTTTGGCCCAGCGAGCTAACAAACAGCACCTTCGTATCAAGTACAGCATACTGAAGCGAATGTTGGATCATCACTCACGCGTATAGGAAATGTATAGTTCGCCTTTGCATGCAGGAGGTGAGAAGCTGGGTTCAGTCGACACTCAATGCCCGCGTGAGCGAGCCTGTCAAAAGCCGGATACAGTCCGCCACCCTTCGCACATGCCTGGTTCTCGTGGACGATGACTCTGACCGAACAGCTGCGGGGGAACGTCGCTGCGTCGGCGAGCTCTTGGGCTAGCTAAATCATATACAGCAAATAAACATCGTGAGCCACAAATAACGAACACATATACAGTAGTCATTACCTTTTCGTTGGTAAAGCTTATCAATGGATCGCTTCAATCTGTCGTGATTTCCTGTGCTCAAAAATGTGGAGAAATAATATACAAATGTCGAAAGTCTTGAAATCCGTTGAAATACCTCTGTCGTAACCAACCCCCCAAAAAGCTACGAAGGAAGACTTTTGTTCTTTTGCACTGCGAACGCTGGGATGGATGTGACAGCGATCGATTTTTGTTTGAGACCGCTCTTTTGTGCAATCGGAGGGAGATCGATTGTATCAAACGAGTATATGTTCACACACGCATACAACTTGCACACTCGAGTTGGAATCTATGTGACACAAATACTTTGGCTCGCAAGTCCAGAATCGTATCTGAATTGGCTCGAGAAGAAGCGTGTGCGTCTGAAGGTGCGTGAGCTCTCGTGGCGATGTGTGTGTGTGTGAGTGTGCCAAAGTGTGCGAGCGTGAGAGCGTCGGTTGCACGAGCGCGCGTCGTTGTCCGGATCACAGCTGCCTCGCGCACGCGCTGGTCGCTCCGCTCGCCGCCACTTCCTGTCGCCACCCGCCGACTCACAACGCGCTCTTTCTCTCTTTGATGTGTTGTTTTGTGCGTGCTGGCTGCAGACTGCTAGCGCCGATACCTCACCACCAGCTCTGCGCCATGGACTTGTCGAACCTCCGCGTGAAGGAGCTTACGGAGATCTGCAAGAAGCTCGGTGGGTGCTACTGTGCGCATGCGAGTAGAGGGGGTGTTAGTGGCTGCTGCGCGATCCATTGACCTCTTTTCCTGTCTGTCACCAGGCATCCGATCGAGCGGGAAGAAGGCGGATCTTGTCGAGCGGCTCGCGAGCAGCTCCGCGTATCATGCTAGCCTGTCGAAGAGAAGCGGCGCGCGCCCGAATGGCGTGAGCGCGGCGACGAAGCGAGCAGCGAGCGCCGAGGTACCGGAACGGAACGACATTGCGCTGCGTTTAAATATCTAGCCGATAGCATCCCCAGTGTTGTTATGTGCGCCTCACTCACTATGATGCATTCGTGCGTCTATGTCTCCGTGCGTTACAATACACACAGCTCCAGTACAGTGCGAACCTGAAGAAGCAAAAGGGCGAGCGCAAGAAGTCGGTCGACGCGATCAACGCCATCTTTGACCGGTTTCAAGGTGCGTGAGTTAGTTTACGATCCTCAGTCTCCTATGCCACCGATTGTGAACCCATGTGGATATCGCGTTATGCAGACGAAGAGAGCATGGACTCGATCACGGACGATGGCATCTTGGCGTTCTGCGAGGAGCTGGGCATCGACTCGCAGGACCCGGTGATCCTCGCGCTCAGCTGGACCATGGAGGCAGCCGCGATGTGCGACTTCACGCGCACAGAGTTCGTCCGCGGCTTCGAGAAGCTCAACTGCGTCACGATGGACGACTTGCGTGCCAAGCTGCCGTTCCTGCGCGCCAAGCTGCGCGACCCGACCGAGTTCACTCTTATTTATTCGGTACGCCGTCACTTAACATCATCACTATGTATCTATTGGCGCTGTGGAGGCTGATGGCTCTGTGATTTGTATGGCTACAGTTCACGTTTGGCTTTGCGAAGGACCCGACGCAGAAGAGCCTAGCCCTGGACATCGCGACGGGCCTCTGGGAGCTCCTGTTGCCCGGATACTTCCCGCTGCTGCACCACTGGCTCGCCTACGTGCGCGCGCACTACCGGAATTCGATCTCCAGGGACGTCTGGATGCAGGTGCTGGACTTCGGCACACAGATCAAACCCGATCTGAGCAACTTTGACGAGAACGGCGCCTGGCCCGTGTTGCTCGACGACTTTGTGACCCACATGCAGGACGAGTTCAAGGCGCGCGGCGTCGCAGCTGTGCTGAAAGAGGGTGCCGACGCGGACGCGGCGATGATGGCGGTCGACTCGTGAAGAAGCTGCGAGTACCGATCTGGTTGACTCTGAGGCACGGGGGTTCCTGACGCTGGGGTTGTCCGTTGCTATGGCGAGGCACATGCACACACACAGAGACAACAGCACACAGGGCTTCCTCTGGGACCAGCGTGCGGCCGTCTAAAGCTTTTAATCAACCCATCTCTATTCTCTCTGTGCCTTTGTGTATAGCAATGCAAAGCCAGCTCTTCCTACAGCGATACCAGGAGCACTGCTGTCGCGAGCACGGCTGTTGCCATCAAGGACGCTGCTGAGAGGACCAGTCCATCTGTTACAAGCCAAGCAAGCGAATCAAGACGATGTCAGCACACTCACACACAGAGAGAAACTGAACCAAGAGACCGTGCTGTCGAGACCATACCGGAGCAGATCGTGGTGCCGTTCATGGCGTACTGGTTGTAGGCGTTGTCGGTGCCGCACGGACAAACCTTGTCGAGACCCTGGACGCCGGCTTTCGTGCACTGCGACTGCGCGTCGTCGAGGGTCGCGATGCTCGCGGCCGTGCCGACGAGCATGTACTGTCGGTAGCTCTGGAAGCAGCAACCCAGGCCCTTCACGATGTCTGCGCACAGGTCGAAGCCCGTGCCGGCGTTCGTGACTAGGTCTGCAAGCATCGGGACTACAGTACAAGTTACAAAATGAGTGGCCGAGAGAGAGAGAGAGTCCAGGTTCGGATAAACGGACAGCTACGCGAGACTCGAGCGATGCGACTTACTGCAGTATTTCCCGGCCGCGGTCGTCTGACAGGCGACTTGGTAGGCCGCAGCCTGTAGCCGTCCGTTGGCGGCCTCGTCGCCGTCCGCGCTGGCGAAGCAGTCGTTTTCGAGCAGCGTCTGGTACTTTCTCGTGAGCGTCGCGAAGCACGAGTTGCCGCAGAGCGCCTTCTGGTCCTCCTCGGAGCGGTAGTTGAGCACGCTGGCCTGCACGAGCTGCTTGCAGTCGCTCGCGACCACCACATTGCCTTCGATGCCGCTCTGCAGCTGCGCGTCGTTGAGCATCAGCGCGTGGATCTCCTGCTCGGTCGAGACGCAGATCGACGAGTGCTAGTGACAGAGAAGCGAGAGAGCATGACGAACGCTGTGTGAGCTAGCTATTGGGAGTCTCAGAAACAGACCACCTGAGCTTGGCAAGATTTACGTTCGAAGCTCCCAGCCCAGACGCGCTCACACGAACGCTTGGCACCAGTGCATAGCAAAGCAGGGCGAGCGTGACGACACGCTCCCGCGGCTTCATCTTTCGTGAGCGATGCGTGCGATGAGCTTCCGGTGCTTTTTGTGATGAGCTCGTGGCGCGCATCGTTGGCTTCGGGTCAGATCCAACCCCGTGCTCAACAAATAACTCCAAAATGGCTACACGGAAATAGCCACCAGGCATGAAAATTGTGATCGAGAAGTCCAAGTTCTCAAGCTTCAGCATCCAGCGAGCAAATGGGAGCTGGTGCTCATGGACAGCTACCTGTCGCTGTTGACCGCCGCTCGGTCTCCGAGATCGCCATTCGGTTCGAAGAGCTACTCTCCAGCGTCACCACCACCACCCGATGCTTGTGACTACAAGCTGTCGACACGTAGGCATCATCGCAAGCGACCCACCGCTACCAACGCTAACACCAGCACAAGCAGCAAGGACTCACCTCTAAGAACCCAGCGACCAAGCGCCCATGACGCATTCCGATCCGTCGCTGTGCTGGGGGAAGTGATGCGTCTGGAGACCGACGCGAGTCACAATAAGTTGCAGCCAGAGGACGCTTTTGGGCTGCTGAGACGGATTCTGTCACCCCAGGACCTCCACGGAGAGGAGTACGAAGATGGAGGGCTGTCATTATCGGAGCTGCTAGATGGAATCGACGCTGCGTGCTGGCGGACGCTCGCAGCCGACAATACTTCGGGCAGTCCCAGCGACTTCGCTCTGAGATCACCGAGACACGACAGCCATCCGCACTGCGAAGCAGACGCATGCAATCACAACTCGGCTCCAGTCAAAGTCCGCTTCTCCCAACTATACAGTGGCGTACAGGCCGCCATCTTCGAGAAGCAGCGAGCACTGAAATCGCTTCAGGCGACATTCCAACAAGCCATTGAGCGCAACGACGAGCTGCCCGGTGTCATCCGAGAGCGCGAGGTGGCAATTCGGAGACTCAAGGAGACGTTCATGGCGCAAGCTGCAAAGACACTGGACTGCGATAATGATGACGAGCTGTCGGCATCTCAACTGAGCTCTGGGAATGGCCAAGCGAGGCTCATTGCAGCACGAGCAGTCGACGACAAAGTGCAGACGCTGCGGCGCCGCCGCGACTTGCGCGTGTGGGCGTGCAACGAGCTCCGCAGTACGATCAACGACCACGTGACGCGTGCCAGTGAGCTCAAGAAGGAGATCTCCGCGCTTGTGTCGGACATCAAGAAGGAGGAGATGGCGCACAAGCTCAAGGCGAAGCGCGTCGAGGCGATCATGGCTGCGACGTCCAGCAGAGTGAGCGCTGCTGTTTCAGTAGATTCGTCATCGCAGCGCGTGTCACCGGAAGACGTGGTGACGCAGGCGCATGAGAAGAAAGAGCAGCTGCTGGAGGAGATCGAGCAGCGCAAGAAGCACGTGCGTGCTCGCACGGAAGACGTGTTCAATGCGCGCAACGAGGTGAGCTCTCTAGAGCTCAAGCGCGCGGAAGTGGCGGCCAGCGTCGCGGTGCTGGAACAGGAGATCACGCACATCCAGCGGTCGTGCACGCCCCGACCTGAGTGGACACAGCTGCTGAATGCGGCGCTCGTGACCACGGCGATCGACCGCGCGGGCAAGAACGCCAAGCTGCGCATGGAGAGCTCCAGGAAGAAGCTCATGGGCGGCAAGCACGACGCGGACGCCGATGAGCAGGAGGAGAGCGGCGGTAAGCGCCTGAAGCAGATCCTCACGAGCAACTGGAGCACGATCGACAAGGTGTACGCCATGTCCGAGGAGCTCACGCGCATCCGCACCAAGTACCACGCGGGCGATGTGATCGCCGTGGAGCAAGCAAAGCTCGACCATCTCCAAAAGGAGATCGCCAAGGCGCTACAGCAGCTCGAGGCGATCAAAGCGAAGGCGATGACTGAGTGAATGAAGAACTAATCAGAGGTAAAATGGAAAGGCGATGCAAGCAGATGTATAAAATTGAGCTCAACAGCAACATCAAAACGCAAAAAGGTAAACGCTACGCTGCCTCACGCACACACACATAAATCTATGCAAATGTCCTCCATCACCACCTCACCGTCGCGCCGATAGCTATTCGCACCTGCTGTATCTGACAAACAGCACAATCGAGCGAACACCCGCACTTAGAGGTGAAGTGTCGGCATGCACGACGCGAGAGCCGAGTGTCCAGTGTTGTCGAGAGGGTTCTCACTGTCGTCCCACAGCATGAGGCTCGGATCCATCAGGAGAGCGAAACCGTCGTCGAGGAGCTCGTTGTCTTCCCACACCGCTGATTCGCGACTTGACAGATCCTGCGCATCGTAGCAGTCCCACTTGCTCGGGAGACCAAAGTCGAAGTGGGCTCCAGAAGCATGCTCGGGGGTCAGGATCTCCTTGCGCTGGAACTCGTCTTCAGGCTCCGGCATGACTGGAGTAGGCTCTTCACTCGACAGGAGCTGGATGGTGTGGCTGACTTCGACGCACTCGTTGAGTGTTCCCAGCGAGAGCTCAGCTTCAGCACAGATTTCCAGCATCCAGCTATCTTCAACTGTTTGGGCGTGCGAGTTGGCTCCGAAGGTGTTGTCCATCGAAATGGCATCTGGCGACTCGCATGGAGTGACGCAGTCGTTCAGCATGTCTTGGAAGAGGGTGTGCTCACCAAAAATGCCATTGAAGACCTCCGAGCGCTGGCGCTTGTAGGATCTCGCTGGCGGATCCGCACTGCGGCGACGCTCCTTGGCTCGGGTTTCTTGAATTTGCTCGCGCACCTTGCTCATTGGTTCTGGCTCGGGTCTTCTCTTGGTCTCAACGATCCGGTGGTTCTTCGCGATCTTGGGGTGGGGAACGATGCTCAACACCTTGCTGTACCACTCATCGAAGCTGATCGGCTTGTCCTTGGTGGTTCTTCTGGCAAACTCGTCCTTCGCCCAGTGCTTGAGGAAGCTGAAGCGCAAGTGGTGAACTTGGTCGCACGATTCGTCGTACTGCTCTTGCGTCATGGTGCTGATGGCTTCGTGGTTCTTCGTGAACTTGGCTTTCCCGATGAACTTTTCGCCGTTCATCTGCTTCTTGGAGATCCGCATGGGGCAGCAGTTGAGCATTCTCGACAGCCACGCGCGCATCGACGACTTCTGCTCGACCTCGTCCAGGACGCCGAGACAAAACAGCTCCACCAGTTTGCGGAGGTAGTCTTCCTCTTCATGATTCCACTTTCCTGAGCGAACTGGGATGTTCTGCACTCGTGCGCTCTGTAGGAAGGTCAACACTCGGTCAGTAGTCGGCTCAATGCACACGCGCAGCTTTTTGTGCGGGGAAATGCTGGAGCAAGCAGGTTTCGATGCATCACGCTCAACCACCTTCACTCGAGTACCGTCCGCGCCACTCACTTCACGAGCAGCGTCCAGACCCGAAAGGCTTTGGCGTTCGGCACTTGGCTTGATTGTCTTCGTCGACGACGCGTGATGATGCTCGGGCCACGAGCGTCGGATCTCCAGTGTCGCTTGGGTACCACGCGTGATGATGCTGGAGGTGTCGGTGTTCATGCTCACCGGAGCAGGAGTGAAGCTTCAGTGTGAGTCTTGAGTAGCTACTGGAGAATGGAGGACAGGGGGTCCGGGACAGAGAGCTGCGGGCAGTGCAATGAAGGGGCGTGCTCGGCAGATCGCAAATTGAAGAATGGGAGTGAGGTGGCTGGCAGCCCTTCGGACAAGCGTCCGTCCCACTCACTCGAGCGGGCGCGTTGGATCATTCGCTGGATCGTTCGTTGGATCGTTGAAGGACGGACGAAGGGATGGCGGGTGGGGCCACGAATGAACGGGCTCGACTCTGTCCCTGCGAGCGAGCATTCGGTCCAATCCATCCATCCACCCCCTGTCTCTCTGTACTGTATCCGCGTCGTCCACAGTTGCTTCTGCTGTTGCTGTCCACTCGCTCCGAGTGCAGCCAGATCCAACTTGCTTACAGCGCGAAAGAAGCAGGAGGGACGTTGTGGCTCGATCCCATGAATACAGACGGTTCGAGCGAGAAGGCTAAGGTTGGCTGCTAGACCACGGTCTTTCCTGTCGCAGTTGACACATGCGCGTCGACACCGTAGCAGAATCACAAGCAGTCGACTGAGATATCAATCGTTCGGATGTCAGTCCGCCAAAAATTTGGTGGCTCCAGTGCGACTGGATGGATGGCTCGTTCCCGCTGCAAGATCGAGGAGATAGCCACTGAAGTTGTGGGCACAGTATATTGAGTGTACCACTCGTTGTAATACGTGCCGCATGTATCACGCGCAATGCTTCCTTACCGAACTTCAGAGCCATTCTGGCTGGTCGATCTTGCGCTGTTCGGTCGCACGATCGACGGATCTCTCTGATATTAACTCACGCGAGGTATCGATCGACACCCGCTCCTCTACGTGTTTGCTGGCTCATTCCTCCGCAAGTGGCCGAGTGAGCCAAGTTCAGCAGAAGCTGAACCCACTCTTTGTCTCTCTTTGTTATCCAAGTGGGTTCAAGAGTCATAGAAAGGGCATTCTGGGATGTTGAAGCGCCAGATTCGGATTGATTGACGAGATCCAGCGAGGGGGCGTGCCTCTTCGATCCGCACACGAATCCCACAATTTCGCGACCTTTCGGCCATACCCTTCCGGCTCTGTCTGTTCGCTCAATGGCGCTGCGTGTTCACTGCGGGCAACCGAGCAACTTGTACAGTGTGGGCGAACGCACGTGCTTGCAATCGACAATTGCATGCGCATATTTTCGTCGACAGAGTAAGGCGCCACGGGAATGAATTCGGTTGAATAAACTGAGTGCATGCAGCTGGAACAGTTTGCAACTGTAGAGATCCAGGATCACCCCCGCAAGCGGTACTCGGCGCTCGGCCACACTGTTCGGCATCCTTTGTCCGCTCGCTTAAAGCGCGTCCGTCTACACCCTAAATGCATCCATTCGTCTGCACTTTGAGTCCGAATAGCGTAGAAGCTGCGCCCACCTCGTCCGGCTGCAGTTCTCTGCCACAGTGCCTCGTACGTAGTTGACGAGCAGGACAAACAAGTCAGTCGCAGCATAGCGCTTGGTGCTGAATTGCTGAGGGCGTTCACTCGATTGCGATTCTTTACATGATCCGTCAAGCGAAGTAGCCATCGAACTGAATGCCTAACTGGCCGTCTTCAGCTACAGCCACAACCTCAGCTGGATGTGTTGGAGACCGAGGCGAACCAGTCGGCAGCGTTGGGTGTGTTTTGGGTGTTGGCAGCTGCACCGAGAGAGAATGTTCGCACCTTTACCGAAAGCGAAGTGGCCATCCGGATACTCCCATCTGCAGCTGGTTGACTGGAGAGTGGCGATCGCCACTCTCATGTGGATTTCGCTTCTGAGCATCCAAAACGCTTCGGTCGTCTCATCACAGGTTGCGGCGACGCCGAGCAAGATCGCTTTTCCAAGTGCAGCGATTCCCATCCAAATATGCGTCCTTGGTCGAACGGAAACAGTTCTGATTTCAGATGATGAAGTGGGAGGGTTTTTTCTCCCGGTTTATAGGAGCAAAATGGTTGATATATTACCGTATGGACCTCAAAGAAAGCCGCTTTTACTTGCAAGAGCAGGTTTCTTCGCGAGTCGCGCTTCCGACCGAGAACAAGCGACTGTATATTGTGGTAGAACTACAACTATGCACCCCTCTTTTGAAGTCCGCCACAGTCGCGGCGCCGCCAGTTGAAGATACGAAGATTAAGAAAAGCTCATGCAGCGCCGACGGTCCAAGGTGGCGCTGTCACTGCACGACGTGCGCAGTGCGTTCGAGCAGCAGCAGCTGCTGTCGGTGCGTGACGCGCTCGCGATCATCCACGAGGCGCAGGACGCGTTGACCGACGAGCCCAACATGGTTGTCGTGCAGGGAGCTTCGACCTACGGTGCGCCTATGTTTGGTGATGCGCTGTGTGCGTACGAGAAGCTACGGAAACATGTTGACGCGCTAACACACACGTGAGCTGCTGCCGTTACCGTATGCATAGTGTTTGGTGACATTCACGGCCAGTTCTATGACCTAATGCGGATCATCGACGATGTTGGACTCGCGCACGTCGCCGGTACGCTTGCTGCAGTGGCAAAGTTGTTATGGGTGTTGAGTTACGCATATTAATCGATCCTCACGGCGCCATGTTACGTGGAACTCGGACGTGAGCCACAGAGAACGATGTGAAGCTGCTTTTCTTGGGCGACTACGTTGGTAGGTGCTGTCTACTTCGCCGTCTTGCTCGCTGCACGCGATTAATGACAGCTTTCGTGTCCTGTGTGCGTGTGTTTGCTTTGCAGATCGTGGCGCGTTCTCGAGCGAAGTCATGCTGTACTTGCTGCTTCTGAAAGTGAAGTTTCCGAAGAAGGTGTTCCTGCTGCGCGGCAACCACGAGTGTGAAACGATTTCGTCGTTCTACGGGTTTCGCAACGAATGTGCGTCTGACGTCCTCCTCGTTTTCCGTGTGGTGTGTCAAACGTGGCATGAGCTGACGTTTTTATTCGACTTCTTTCGAGCTCGCTAGGCCGTCTGAAGTATGGCATCTCGGTGTACTACCACTTCCTGTCGTGCTTCCAGGCGCTGCCGATCGCCGCCCTCGTGAAAACCTCTCGTGGTGATATCTTTTGTGTGCACGGTGGGATTTCTCCCGATTTGACGAGCATCGATGCGATTGAAAGCATTGATCGGCACCGTGAGCTGCCGACAGATGGTCCGCTGTGTGATCTTCTGTGGTCGGATCCTGCGGTGGCAATGGAAGGTGTGTGCATTGCTCTACTTTGAAATTGGTGGCGAGTTGTTTATCTTTGACCTGACTATTCTTTTTCCTGAGAGCAGAACATGCGCAGCATGAACAGACATGGACGGCGAACGAGGTACGCTGTCTGGACTGCCAATTTAATGTCCGAGAAGAAATGGATGCACTTACAACAGTGTGCTTCGTGTTTGCACAGGTTCGAGGCTGCTCGTACTACTTCAGCGCATCGGCAATGTTTGCGTTTTTGGAGCAGAACCGCTTGCTGGCGGTCATCCGGGCTCACGAGTACGCTGAATTGGGGTACATGTTCCACTTCAACTCGGAAGAGTACGAAGACAAGGACAAGCGAGCTGACAAGTCGCTGCCGCCCCTGATCACTGTGTTTTCTGCTGCGAACTACTGCGACCAGCATGGCAATCTGGTAAGCTGGTTTGTTTCACGACTCCTACCATTTGCTGGTTCTAACTATTTGGAGATGTTGTTGCCATTGTAGGCAGGGTACCTGGTTATTCACAGTGTTCCGTTCGAGTGGGAGATGAAGCAACTCGAGGCAGTGTCACATCCAGCTCCTCCGCTCCCAGGGGCTGGGAGAAGCTCGGACATCTGGAAGCAGTTCCACCAAACTCTCCCGTTCCTTCCTGCGAGCAAGAACTTTTTCGAGGATATCCTGGCTCTAGCTGGACAAGAGAGGACGAAATCTGAAGACGAAAGCGTGCCATTCGCGAGGATGGAATCTCTGAGAGACGATTCTTTCGCCAGTATTGAAGACCCGGATGGTGAGTTTTACAGAGTTTTGTCAACTTGGTGGCAGGCGAAGTGGGCGCTAACATGAGCGTCAATTTGGTAGCGCGACGCAGGCGTCAGACGAGCGAGATGCATCCGCAGGCTATCAGTCGAGTCCTGGATGCGGAGGCATCAAAGTGGATTCAGAGCGATGATGGCGCGGATTTACAAGTATTCCCTTCTGAGAACGCCGAGCCAATTCAAAGGCGGTTTTCACTTCCGAGCAGCAATCACAGTGTTGCGGACCGACCAAAGGTGCGGTGTGATGGATTCGTGGGTGTATTAGTCCGTGTGGATAGACTGGGAGTCTCTGACTACACTTGTTGAAATTGCAGATCCTCTCGCAAAAAGAGCTGGAAACGGTCAAGCTGGTTTTCTCGCTCATGGATGCTGACGGCAGCATGACGCTGAGTGCGGCGGAAGTGACGACATTCATTTTGAATGTCCTTGGTATGCGTTCTGCTTTGTTATCAGTGGAGGTCTTATCACTCCTAGCAATTGCCTAACTATTATGCATGTGTTTCAGGCGAGCGAATTAGTCAATCACAGGCAGAGAGGTATCTCGAGGCACTTGACTTCGACCACGACGGGGCCGTTGACTTTGCAGACATACTGTCCTGGGCAGCGGTGATGAAGCAAAACCACGAGTTTCAAGACTCGTCTCTCTGGACCAAGATGACGAAAGACGTCGCCCGGGCTGCGAAGCACATCAGCTGGCACCAAGTCTGCATGGTGTTGGTGGTTGGTGCACTCGCCAGAGATGTGCTCGTGAGGCGCGGCAGTCGGCACAAAGGATCGAAATCACTTCGGGTCTGCGGTTATATTGGTGCGGTGCTCTACGTGCTGAAAATCCTGCTCCGGGGTGTGAGCAGTGAGACGACATTGTTCGCATGGGTGTACAAGACGATGGCAAGTCTGAAGGAGCGACTTGGGTTGAGATGAATGCGGTAAATCAATCTATCTGACTGTTGATATAGTCGTCGAGCTCCTCTTCCAGAGATTCCTCCAGTTTGATGTCTGGAACTTGACCAAAATCTACCATTACGCCGAGTTTGCCAATCACTTCCAGCAAATACGCCAGATGACCTTTCGTGCCTCGTCGATCGTTCTCCTTGTGCAGCACGTCGTGCTTTCGACGCTCATGCATGCAATGCTTGCACATGGCGGGGTTGATGCTGTCCCGCTGGAAGCCGGGGCAAACGGTGCCGATGGTACAGATCGTGCACTTGGGGTATGTGGCGTTGAGGAACTTGGCGATCGCCGAGATCTTGCCGCGTCGTATCCGCTCGAGCTGCTCCGCTTGGTCATTCTTCACGTTCTTCGACTGGCGCTTGATGCTTTGAGCTTGTTCGGCTTGGACTTCTTGCCGTCTCTCCAGCTCCTCTCTGCTCGGCCCGATGTATGGCTTCGTCGCGATCAACGTGAACTCCTTTCCGCATGCAACTGCAACCAGAACGATCCGTCAAATTCCTACATTGCTTAGTATGGATATCAACGGAAAGCAGTATAGAGCAACGCACTTGAGCACGGGCGGCCGACGAACTCTTCCATTCCTTCAACTTTTCCCGGCACAGCACAGAAATCTTCTTCGAGGTTGGCGAGCTCTTCAGGTCTTCCGAGACACCCATTACTGTTGCTTCCCCATGTGAAAACCTGTTTCAAGGTAGGACAGGTGACATGTTCAGTCTCGGCAAGCAAGATCAACAGGACGATGGAAGGAAGGTGGTGCTTCTTCTCACCTCATCATCTACGGACAAAGCCACGTTGTGGTACATCCCAGCGCATACTTTCTTGATCAAGGCGTGTGTCGTGATGAAGTCTGTGACGAGTCCTGGAGTAGGAGAAATCTGTGTCCCTCCTTGTGCGAGCTGTAAGATTCATACACACAGGAGAATTCCTGAGTCGTTCTTGTTCAGAGCTCGTCAATAAAGAAGCACGCATTCAACAAACCTGACCGAGTCGCCCGCTGCCCCAAGTGTAAACCTGTAGCAGGAGAAACAGTAATGAGTCACCAATAATTGCAGAAGCTCGTCATCTTGGACGTGAAAATAAAATGAGCATACCAATCCTCCTTTGAGCAGCGGAGGTATCAACACCACAGCCACTGAATGCCAGCACCCGCATGAAAGCTCAAAGATGATGTCGTCCTTCAGAGCCTCGACGAGCTTTGGATTCACGTAAGATGTCGTGTCGCCATGTCCCAAACGGCTATAGAACATACGCAGAAGGCAGAATAGGTCTCAATGCTAGTCCTCCAACTTTCAACAAGAAAGCAAGCTTGCGCAAACTGCTTCTTACCCACCATCGCCGCTTCCCCATGTGAATGCTTGGCCGTTCGAAGTCACCAAACCTGCATGCATGGCGCCGCATGAAATCTGCAAGCACATACGAACCAGAGTTAGCTGTTAGTGCGGTACCACTGACGCATGTGGATGAAGTGAACCATCTTTCTAGACATACCTGGACAACACTTAGCTTCGCCAAGCTTCTGGACAAGCTTGAATGGTCACTCGTTGTGAAAGTCGCCCCAAAGGCGTGGATTTGCCCTTGTTCCGTGACGACGAACGTGTGGTTCGTGCCCACATCGACTGCTTTGATGATGCAGGTTTCAGGTACTGTTCGCTCCCACAGCTGAGGCTCATGGCTGTCAAGCCCGTACCGAACGCGCGCTTTCTTCGACTGAGCTTCGGACAGGTTGTGAACTGGCTCGTTGCCGAGTTGGCAGTGATCGTTCTGCCCCCACGTGAACACATCGCCGTCCTTTGTTTTTGCACAGCAATGCACTCGACCAACCGCGATATGATTGATGCCTTCACCACACAGCATGAAGAGCTTCACTGGATCCACAAAGTCTTCGTCGCCACCTTCATCAGCTTCGCCATCGCTTTGACCGCTTCTGTCTGTCACTGGGTATCCATCATCCCTGCGCTTGCGGTCATCCCCACCGTCGTCAGTATCATCGTCATTTAAATCCTGGTCGTCCGTGCGCTTGTAGGTCTTCTTCAAGAGCGCATTGAACGAGATTCCTGGCGGAAAGCCAGTCGGCGCACTCCGCTTGCCCCAGACATACACTTCGCTTGTACGGGTCACAGCAAATGCGAGATCAGAGTCAAAGCCCTGTCGCGCATTCAAAGGAGGTTAGAACAGCAGGCGAAGAAGCAGGTTACAGCCGTTCACATACCGCGAAGACTTGGCTGACGCCTTTCCCTCGGAGCTTTTTGATGATTCGTGGCGTTCCGCTTGACTCCAAGTCTCCGTGTCCGAGCTGCCCCGAGTACCCTGAGCCAAACGACCACACTCCGCCGAGCATGTCGAGCTGTCGCTGGTACTCCTCTTCCTCTTCTTGCCGCCGAAGAATCTCTGGCACACCACACACACACAAAACGAAGGCAACAAGATCATAGATCTATCAGCAATAGGTGCTGGTTGCTGCACCTCCGTCACATGAATCACAGCAACATGCACCATAATCGCACCGGCATTCTTCTGTTCCGCTAAAGACGCGCTGAGCCGCTGCACGAGTTTCTTCTTGCCTCCTTTCTTTACGAGTCCGCGCGCGATGCACGACGCACGCAGCATCTTGGTCTTCATGAGCGTCAGGCATCGCAGATCTATCTTCCTCCCCGTGATTAACGATCAAAGACGCAGTAGTAGTACAACGTCATTGACACAGCAGTATTATGGCAGCCATGGAAGTGCACATAGAGACGTACGCAGTCCCACTCCTTGCTCGAGAGCAAGTCCTCCGTGTCCTTGATCGGCAGGAAAAGCAGTTTGCGGAAGTTGACGGCGTCTCGGCCCGTCGGCACGCGGATGTCGAGCTTCTTTCGCTGCAGGAACCCCATGCTGCGGCTCGTGCTGGACTACTGTCGGTCACTCTCGTGGTTAAGCTTCTGGTAAAGCAGCAGCTGCGCTAACACCCCCGTGCGCTCTCAGGCCATGCGTCTCGCGGCCTTGCAGACGTGGACGTGGGTCGCGTTTTGCGTTCTGCGTTGCGCGCGAACCGACACAGCGTACTGTTTGCATTCCCAGATGTTATATTTGATGTACCCATACGAAGAGGAGTGATGCGTGACGACGCATCTTTCGCGAAGTGCCCGCGCGTGACACCAGCAAACAAACTCCAAGTCATCGCGCCACACTCGGGTCTCCTCGAACGAAAGACTCCGGAATTCTGGGGGTATCCGAGGGATCTGGGGTCATCATTCTGACCACGCGCACTCGAGCTGGAACACGAAACAACTTCCGAACGATCTCCCATACATTCACTAGGCGCTTGGTCCTGAGCGCCGAGTGTGACGCTCCCAGAGTCATGCGAGCGCTTTGAAAAATCTGGATGGTTGGCGGAGAGCTGCGGTTTCCAAATGCCATGGTCGATTAGTGAGTGAGCTCGCAACACGATCCGTCTCTCTTCGTTCGCAGTCCGTTGTGCGCTCACGCCAGATGGATCCAACCCGCCCCCGCCATCAGTTGTTACCTGTCGGCTTCTTCGCCGCCCGGTCCTTCCTCGTCAATGCGTGCCGATAGATCCAGCTGAGCTGCCGTGGCGCCCCGCATGGACGCACCTGAAGGTTGATTATTGTCGCCAGTGTAACTGAGAACCGAGGACGGCGGCCGCAGAGGATTCTGCAGGCGAGCGGCGCCCATTCTCCCCGAGCGCTGGCTCGATGGCGGCGCAGCTGCGATCGCCCCAGTGATCGAGCCAAAGAACATGCGCCGTGGGCTCAGCGTCGCCAGTCCGAGCAGCTGCGCGCTGCTCTCGCTGGGCGTGTAGTACTCGACCAAGTCGCGCAGAAACACCAGTTCCGCGTCGACGCACACTCCCAGATCCCAGAGCAGCCGCGCGTTCCAGAGCGCCAGTGTCGCGAGGCGTCCAACGAGCACACTCTCTGTGCGGATGAGAGGCAGCAGCCGAGAATGTAGAGACGATGACGTCCACGCGCGGTCGAGCAGGTGCGTGTCGTCGTAGTAGTAGAGCAGGATGAAGACCATTAAGTACGCGTAGATGGTGAAGAGCACGACGCAGGACGCCGGGAACTTCTTGAACTGCAGCGCTGCGCGCACGGGCGGCGTGAGCGCGTCGAGCATGAGCACCCAGTGGAACCAGAGCCACCACGTGAGCACGTTCACGCAGCGGAAGTCCCAGCGCATCATGTCGCACAGACACACGCTCGCGATGGTGAACTGGAGCGACGAGAAGCTCACGTCGAACGACTGCACGAGCGCCAAGGCGAGGTCCCGCTCGAGCATGCTCGCGAACGTCCCGCAGAAAATCATGGTGGCAGTGAGTGCGGTATATGGAACGGCGTGGTGGTATGCGATCGTCGGTTCGTCGCGGTGTAGCTGCGCTGCGATGGAGGCGTGGAGCAACGCGAGGAAGCCCCAGATGCCTGCGACGTACAGCAAACCGAGACTCATGGAGTAGAACTTCATCTCCGCGAATCGCTGAGGGGTCACGAGGAGCGTGTTCTTCGTGCTGATGTGGCTCATGACGACGTGAGAGCGCAGCAGCGGGATGCCCGGGTTCGCGATCAAGTGTGGAGAGATCCGCGCTTGTCTTCGCGAGGCGCTTTGGAGCATTTTTTCCAGCGTCAGGCGCTTCTGGTAGATCGAGCAGTAGACGAGGTTCGTGCCAGGAAGTCGTGGGTGCGCATTCAGTCGACCTCGCTGATGATATACTGTTTTTGCCAGGAGCAGCGCGAGCGTCGGTGCAGTCGTGAGAAGGATGTCGTGGATCGAGATCTTCCGTGCTCCGATTCCTGCTATCCGCGTGTTGCTGGCCCCAAGTAGATCGGCGAGCGAGAATGCGAGCACCGCAAACAGAATCGGAACGAGAACCAAACTGGTCTTGAGCGCGGCTTCTAGGGACCGGACATTCGAGTCGACCATGAACGCGATCTGCATCACCATCCACATCGTGCAACAGCTTGCGGCTCGAATGTCTCCAAATGCAGCAGCGATCGCACACCAGTTGACGACGTTGAATAGCGTCACGAAGCGGAACTCGTACTCGGTAAACAGCACGCAAATGATGTCGATATTCAGGCTGGCGACGGAGCACAGGATCGTGGGAGCTGCTGCTGCGACTTGGAGGCAGGTCAGCAGGGGAGCGACGAGCATATTGGAGCCGGAGAAAGGAAGCGCGAGGAAGATTGCGCTACTGATCCAATACGACCAAACAAGCGCAGACACCTTCTGTTGGGCGAAGTACTGGAGCCAGTATCCGGCTCTACCAGTCTGGAAGAACGCTCTCCTGAGATTGATGTACACGACTCGTCCAGTCGGCTCGATCGTCAGAGTCGATTGCGTTGCGTTCAGGAACGAGAGCAGTCGCGCCTCGGGGCCTTCGCTCAAACCCCTGTCGTCTTTGACATCAGGTTTTGCCTCTTTGGGAGCAGGCTTCACGTCGCCGCGCTTGGTCATGAATCTCCACCGTCGCTCTCCCCACTAACAGTGCTCAGCAATGTCAGGAACCTATGTGGCGCGCAACTTCATAAACAAACACAACCCACCCCGCGCTGCAGCTCTTCCTCGGTCTCCGGCTTGTAAGTGTGTCGTTAGGAGTATTGGCTCCAAGAGCAATGTTGGTCTGACTGTGACGAATGCTGCAAGACTCCTATCAATAGGCGTTTTTCGTCCCAATCTCGGCGTCAGATGTGTTGGTGCTCTTATAGCACTTGAAACACATATTGCAGCGATCTGAAAAGGTTTTCAGAACTCCCTTGTCTCAAAGTCACTCGCCGCCGCCAACCACCAACGTTGATGCTCTGTTATTCATAGCAAATCTGATCCAATCATTGTTTTCACAGGGCAGGGTTCGTCAGGCATGTCTTCGTGGCAACGCGATAGTGTGCACGTCTTCCCTCGCAAGCAAAAAAGCGAGATGGTGGGGTTTGCTTTCGTGTGAAAGGAAACGCGATTTCGCTCCTAACCTATGCTGCATTTGCACAGCACGTCTATTGCATGTTCTCAGAGGGCCGGGGGCCAATCGCTTGCGAGGTCTCGTTCAGCTTTTCAACCTGGGAAGCGTCTAAGATCTTGTTGAAGAACCGAACTCGTCGAAGAATGTGCACTGGATTCGTCGTGACAAAGTTCTCCTGGTAGCTGCGTGGTCAAGATACAAGTTTCATCAGATGTGAGAGACGCCTCCACCTTGTTCATGAGCAGGTACACCACTGGAGCTTACCATTTGTGCGCTAGCCAAGGCAGCAAGCACGTCACCGTCGACAGAAAAAAGCCTAGCCAGAACACGGGCTTGAGAACCACAGTGCCCCACACTCCTTCGACGTTGCTGACTAGGTTGTCGTACACAGCAACCGACACGAAGAAGAGCGCGAGCGATGCTGCGTAGGTGAAGCACACGAGCCGTGTCCAGTTCCACGTGTCGAAGTAGATCTGGAAGTGAACGACCGGGACGATGTAGAAGAACGACGCCACGCTGCTGGTCCAGATATCACCGCTTTTGCCGTCCCATCCAACACTACTTCCGCCGTGGAAGAGCGAGATGGGTAGTACTGTGAGCACGATCGCGTGGAATGCTGCGAGGAGTCCGGATCTGACGCCTGTCGAGAGCGAAAAGTATTCGTCCATCGCCCCGAACCGATACAACTCCGGAAACGTATCAGCGACTCGCTCCGGCAGATCCGTTTCCATGACGGCTCGCGCGATGACCGGCAATGCGGTGAACAGGACATTGTACGCGGTGATGTAGAGATCGCAGAAGAACGTCTGTCGTGTGACACAAAGGCAAGTCAGGTTTCTGGTAGTGCGATTTTCAAGTCAAGTCAAGAAAGGAGTGCGTCCCATACCTGCCCCGAGTACGCCGAGATCGCTCCGTAGATGAACTGTGGTAACGTGAACACGATGTTCTTGTAGAAGAAGTAGTTGATGCACTGAGCTGTCCGGGTGTACGACAGGCGTCCTGTGAAGATTCGAGACACGTTCGACGCGGAGGAATGAGTTACATCGGACAGCCTCAGGAAGAAAAAGCGAAGGAGCTCAAGCACTCGTACCATGGTGAAGCAAAAGTCGACCGAGGTGGCTGAATTGCTGGACCGCATAGTCAGCACTCCGGACTGCCTGCATGCCCTCCTGGCCAGTCACACCAACACCGACATGAGCAGCTCGAATCATGCTCACGTCGTTCGCTCCATCGCCGCTTTGAGACAGATTCCACAACAAGCACCGTCAGCTCACCACGGACAAAGATATGAAGTAAACAAACAGGGAGACCCTTACACTGCGAGCGTCACGTAGGGCACTCCAGTTTTCACGAGCTCGACGACGAGCGCTTTCTGAAGAGGCGATGTCCGACAAACGATCACAGTTGCAGAACGCAGAGCGAGTCGCAGGAAGCCTTCTCGGTTCGAAGGGAGCAGAGCACACGTCAGCGACGATCCGTCGATGATCAGCGCCTGGTTGTCCTTGGAAATTCAAGAAATCGAGAGAGCGCGAATGTCAGCATCGTCGCAGTGGTACGCTGAGAAGCCAGGGAACGTACTTTTGCTTCGTGAAGGGCGGCATCTAACCGCTGGGACATCTCTTCGCGTGTTGACCCCCGCAGAATGACTTCGCGCATCCCAGGAGTAATGACTCGACAGAGCTTGCCCATTTCCACCGACGTCTCCAGCTTGTCCCCTGTAAGTACCCAGATCTGCATTCAGATGTGTTACTCATGTTAGCCACGCGCCTCAATGGATTTACTCGGTGGTGCCCCATTTGCTTCACGTGTACCTTGATCCCAGCTTTTTGAAAGAGCGAGATGGTTTCCGGGACGCCTTCCTGGAGTTTATCTTCGACCGCTGCGAGCACAGAGCGCATCAGGAGAGCAAGGTAAGTGTCAAAGCAACCCTTCCTTATGGTGACCTCTTGCAAAGAAGTCGTACCACTTGAGCCAACTAGAGTCAACTTCCGCTCGATCTCTTCCACCAGCGTCTCCAGTTTCTCTTCGCGAGCGACCATGTCGAGCTCAGCCTCCTGATACCGTCGCTCCCAGGCTTCGTAGTAGCTTTCCTCCTATAAGGATTTACACATGATCAAGAAGAGACAAGCTTTGGTGAGCCAGCCACCGACCACGAGGTATCACCTGCAGCGGTAAACGAAGAAGACAAGACCAACCAGCATGCGCTCAGCGAACAGGAGAATCCGATAGCCTTCGACTGCGAACTGGTTCGCGTGGTCCATGGTCGCCGTCTTCGTCGACAGAAAGTGCTCGCAGCGATCCAGAATGACGCTGTCGGCGCCTTTGCAGATGAGCTTGATCCTGCGCTCCGAGTCCCGGATGATGACCGACATTCGCTTGCGGTCGCTCGTGAAGTGCAGCGTGCGCAGCACTTCGCAAGAGAGCGTGTAGGTCACCGTCTTGAGGTACGACTTCTCGCGGCCCTCCTCCGTGAGAGATAAATACAGATGCTGCCCATTGCGCCCGAGGAGCTTCACGCCCATGGTCACTGCGCCTCGAACCAGCGCGCACTCATCCGGTGAGTCCGAGTTGTACTTGACATCTCCCGTCGCCATGTCGTTCTCACAGACCACTGTATGACAAATCCCCATGGCTAGCGCGAGCTTGCTCTCCTTCGAATCCACGTTGCGCAGAAAGTTGCGGAAGCACGAAACGCTGCGGAACTCACCGCTACCATCACCGGACGAGAGCCCGTTGTTCTCTTTGCCCGAAAGCGCCGCCTCCCTTGGTATTACATCGAGCGACGAGATGGAAACTGCGCGCGGCTGCTGTTCCTTCCTGTCTATCGATGTGTAGATGAGCCCGCCGACGCTGCACTTGCGGAACTCCATCTGGTTCTGCGTCAGCGTGCCCGTCTTGTCCGTGAAGATGTATTTGACCTGTCCAAGCTCGTCAGTCAGCGAGGAAGTGTTCGCGATCGCGCCTTCGCCGTTGCAGTTGCGCATCTTGTCATCCCAGCTGATGAACTTGGCGTGAATACCTTTGATAATCTCGACCGTCACGACAAGCGAGATCGGGATCAACGTGTTCATGAGCACGATGTACGACAGGAAGAGCAGCAGGGGGCCCACGAGTCCAGCGTCCGTCTCGAGCAGGTACGGCATCTTCGTCCTCTTTCCCGGTGAATACAGCGCGTAATGGACGACTGCAGAGATGGCGCAGAGCACGATCTCGAGAATGAAGATCACGACGACAGCCTTGCTGGTCATGAGCTCCACATGGCTCAGCTTGCGGTGAGCGTCTCGAGCGTTCTTCATGATCTTGGTGTCGTGGCCGGTGTACACGACGAGCATATTGATCCACTTGGTGTTCATGAGCGTCGAGCCGCGCAGTAGGAACTGCTTCTCGCTGAGGCTGAACATCTTCGAGTCGATCGAGATGTTGCCTGAGAAGCGGTAGAGGTCCTGGTCCGGCTGCTCGCACTTGATGAAGTACGTGGCCTTGTCGCGGTCGGCCTTGGTGAACTGGAACTTGAGCGTCGCGCGCAGGGGCTCCCGGAATTTCAGATTTGCCTCGCCGTCCAAGTTGCTCGTGTCGATGAAGCACGTGCCTTCAAGGGAAGAAAACAACCATCGGAGGTGTGAGGTGAGCATATTACCTCGCTGGCGTCAAGACCAACAGCAGTGCACAGTGTGTTGTTCAATAGGAGCGCACCGTCTTCTTCGCTGCTCGAGAGGATGATCCCGTCCGCGGGGATGATGTCGCGCTCCGTTATCCGCAGGATGTCGCCCACCTGAAATCGACGCCATCGACATGAAGAAGAGAACCTGGTGAGATCGAAATATTATACCCACTACCCGCAATGGAGGTCTGTAGAGTCCACTCACCTCGATGGTTTCCCACAGTACACACTGCTCTTCAAAGTTCCGCACGACCACGACAGGACGTCCGTTGATCTGGCGGTCCGACACGCGCTTTTTCTACAAATCCGAAGGTAGAGCAGGCACGCAGGTTGACATAAGGTGAGTGGCTGTGAACCAACGATGGTTTCGTGTACTCGGAGGGATATACGAACCTGGTCCTCGAGCGCCTCTCGCAGCAGACTGACCGAGATGACCATCACGAGCGGCGCGATGGCGGTGAACGGCGTGAGCGGCGAGATGACCTTGATCGACTGCAGGATCGCGATGATCAGGAAGTACAGGTTCGCTGACTACGAATACTCACAAAGCAGCAGCGTTAGTCCAAACTGTGAAAGCCTCAGGAGAGACGAACCTAGGGCTGAAAGTGCAGCGTACCCGTCGGAACTCCTGCATGAGGCAGAGCGGCAGAAAGTTGATCCACGTGTACTTGGACGTGCGCACGACGTTGGAGATGTACGTGGGCTTGACGTGCGTCACTTCGTCGCGCTCGATGCGGAACGGGTCGACGATACGGTACTGCTTGGCGCCGATTATGCTGTGCCGGTGCTCCATCGCCGTCACCGTGTGCGTCATCGAAGGCTTCCTCGTCTTGATTGCTGGCGCCTGCTCGCCGGAGCGCTCGTGCGCCGCGGATGGTCGCACCGCTATGGTTTCCAACGTGGCGAAGTGCAGGGACAGCGCTGCTACTTTTACTCAGTGAGCCACTCTTCGATTACTCGTTTAGGCTTCGAGATGGGCGATGGGAGTGAGCGAGAGAGAGAGAGTATTCCAGCGCGTCGAGTATAAGCGCGAGTGGTCGTGTTCGCGTGGTCCCTCGCCCTTGACACGCTCCGGTATGTTGATGATGCAAAAGCGCGACGCCTGCTGCTGCTCATCCACGAACGCAGAGTCACACCCAGTCGCTCTAGTCTGCAGCTTTGCCTCAGTGCCAGACAGTCTCTACGCGCTCTCCAAATACAGGAGCCGCGGCGCCAACGATGAAGCGTAGAGGAGCCCAGTGCAGCGAGATGGCGTGAGCACCAAGGCGATGAGTCGATCGTTCACACTCGCGTTGCTCAGTCGTGTGGGGGTGTAGCAGTGCTGCTGCTGCTGCTGCTGCTGCTCCTATCGCAGTTACTGTTTCTATTTGTGGGAAGGTTCTTCCTTGTGCTGCGGCTGGAAGTGCGAGAGGTTATTTTCAGGCACCCATGCCCACGCTCGTCCACAAGGAGCGGGCGAGTGAGTTTCTCTGTGGTTTTGGGCGGAGCTGCTGCTGTGTGACGTCGTTTCGTTTCGCTTGGGCGGCTTGCCAGCCACGCAGCGCTTGCCGCATGCGCCGCCGAAGGGTCCGTCGTTCCCAAGATCGACTGGAAATGCTCCAAATGAGTCACAACAAGATCCGGGTGGGTGGTTGTCCGTCCCAAAAATAAGGAAGTTCTCATCCGCCCCTCGTTGACTCTTCGCTATTACCGGTACTTCCACGCAAGCACACGCCCCATGTGCTTGCGTGGAAGAGCTCCTCGAAGGCGAAATCTTCACCCAAGTCAGTCACTCAGTCTCGATATCAATTCTCTGTGTCTTGGTACCGGAAAACGATGTCACTCCGTTTTTGTTAGTCGATGGCTTGAAAATCGCACTATTTGCGGGAAATGGTTGGCTGGCAAGCTTCCTGAAATATTTCTCTTCAGTCAGTTGGCTCTTTAATATCCAAGACATGATGCTCACTTCCTCTCTGTGTATCCCCAGTTTCTACGAGCTCTCAACTTCGTGTTCGCCAGTCACCACTCAGCGCGCGAGGTAGTAGACGAGCAGCACGACGAGCCCCGCGACGCACACCGCAAGCCCGTGCTGCTGAAGCTCCCTCATCCGCCGCAGTCTATTGACGTTCGCGTCCTTGGTCGTGAGCACGAGCGAGTGGCTCGCGCCGCGCGACTTCTCGTCGGGGCGGTACGTGATCACGTCCCAGCCGTCGTGCATCTCAACGTCGTATTTCCCGTCCGAGACGACAATGTTGTAGCCCTTTGGGTACTGCACGTGCGGCACGAAGACCTCGGTGGGCGCGCTGATGTGCTCGACCAGTTTCCCGTTCTCCAACAACGTCGAGGACGAGTACTCGAGGACGTACTTGGCGTGGCTCGTGCTGAAGATCGACTTGGTCGGGATGCCGGCGATCTTGGTCGCCTTCGGCCGCGAAAAGGCCAGAATCGCTCTTGCGCACATGTCTCGGTCTTCAACGTGGACATTGTTATCTTCGTGCTTGGGCGGGTGCGTGTCGACACTCACAATGCTCAGGTCCTCGAGGTTCCACAGGTCGCCAAACTTGTTGCAGTTGTCCGGCGTGTAACACCAGAGCGTGAACGAAAGCAAGTTCGCCTCGAGGCACGAGATCGTGTGCGTGAGCGCGTCGCGCTGGGCGCTGTAGTCGCCGGTCTTGTAGGCCCGGGCGCGGTTCAAGTTGTACGGGATGCCCGTCTCGCCGATCAGACACGGCGCGTTGTTCATGTGCAGCTTGCCGTAGTCCTTGATGTGCTTGAGCTGGCGCTCGTGCATGCGTCGCACGGCGTGGTAACCAAAAGCGGGCATCTTGGTCTTCGGGTCGACCGTGAAGTACGGCCGCCACGTCTGCAGGAAGAGCGTGACGCCGTCGTACCAGTGCGTGGCGTTCACGGCGCGCGGGATGACACTCTCTGGGATGTTCGGGAACTCGGTTGAGCTGAACTCCAGCGGCGGGAGCTCCACGAACAGCAGCGTGTGCGGAAGGATGCGGTAGATGCGCTCCGCGAATTTCTACAGGAGCAACCATTTCAATAATCAGTGCATGGCAACAGAGTTAGCACCAGACATCCAACAATGCTGCTAAACTGTGAGAATTCTTAAATAAAAAATCTCACCGCGGCGAAGGGCACGTAGCAGTCGCGGCCAAAGTCGACGTCGGCAAAGTAGCGCGGCTTGAGCAGCTTTGGAGTCGTCCCATCGGCGTCGATCTTCCACACGCCCTCGTCCATCCAAATGCACCTGTGGCCAGCCTTCCAGGCGCGAACACCCTGTGGATCCACTTTCTCTCGGCTGTCGGGAAACCCGAGCACGTGCTGCATGAAGCCGTTGGACCAGCGGCCGACGACCTGCGGGATGGCCTCGCCGAGACACATGCCCTGGAACGGCGTGGGCGCGAAGTCGTACTTGAGCTCTCCGTCCTGGAAGCACTTGGCGAGGTCCTTGACGCCAATGTAGCCGCACGCCGGCTCGTTCATGGACCCAAAGCCCACGACGTTCTTGAGCCCCGAGAGCGCGGTCGCGAGCGCGGCTATGGCATCCAAGTAGTGGCTCTGCAAAAAATCCTGGACCTGGACGCCGTTCACGTGGCACGAGGGCGCGAGCCGCTTGCCGCCCCAGAAGAGCGTGAACATGGTCGCGGCCGCGAGTTTGAAGTAGTTGGACGGCCAGATCATCTTGGGGAACTGCGTGGCCGACCGCAAGCCGCACGTCTCGATGCAGAGCGCGGCCTTCGTGGCCGCAAAGTGGCGCGGCTCGAAGCCCACGGCCTCAAGCGTCCACATGGGCGCGCCGTCGCCTCCTGTCCAACGAGACCAAACGTCTTGGTGTGGATCCACGTAGATGAGGATGTCGTACTGGGCCGCTTTCTCGACGAGCGCGCGGACATAAGCGAGGTACGCGCGGTCGTAGATCCCGGGGCCTTCGTGCTCGATGGCCTCCCACGTCACGATGAGCCGCACGAACGTGAGGCCCCAGCGCCGCAGCCGCGCAAAGTGCAGGTCCGCGTCCTCCAGTGGGAACGGCCGGTCCACAAAGGACGCATGTCGGGCGCCGTCAAAGAACGCGCTGGGCGATGGCAGCGGATCCGTGTGGCTGTAGCCGAAGGGGAGTTTGGATGCGCCGCCCAGGTTCACGCCGTGGAGGATCTGCACGCGGCCCTGCGGATCCACGAAGTGGCCGTGGCGCAGCGAGAGCCCGCCGGCCAGGCCGCTGCTGTTCAGTGGCGGGAGGGTGGCTGTAGCTGCGGACACGCCGACGATGGACGCGCGGGACGTGGCGGACGTGCGCGAGCTCGTGGACAGCCGCGGGCCAGTGGGTGAGGCGCTGCTGTGCTGCTGCTGGTAGTGGAGCTGCTGCTGCTGCTGTGCGGACGTCATGGACGCGCGTGGCTGAGGTGGCGGGGGCTCCATGCGAGGGTGGGCGGATCGACTAATGAGGGCAAGTGGCTCCAATATACCCGAGTGTGTGTTTGTTTGTTTGTTTGTTCATGTCATGCGGTCGTGTCACAAAAATGCTAAATTTGGTCTTGTTTTCTCTGATTTTAGACCTGATTGTAGCCAATCAGGTGGCGTTCTGGGTGTGGATGGTGACAGGCTGGTGGCACGAGGGAGTTTGCTCGCAGCATTTTGTCACCGACCGCAACACAGATTGTCTGACTTGCGGGCGGCGCAAACAAGCGCAGATGCAGGTTTGCGCATGCGCGCGTGCGTGCTTGCTTGCTTTTCTGCGACTTGTGAAGAGAAGGAAGAGCGTGTGAGAGCTCGTTTGTGGATCGGGAAGAAGATCGCCTGCGAACACAATATGCGATGTCTGTCTGTTTGTTTCTTTGTCTGCTAGTCAGCGGGAATGCATTTCGAGCAAGTGGCGCTTTCTCAACCCTCAAGCACCTGTCAAGTCGACCGAGACGAAACAGGCTTCGCTCGCTCAGCTGTCAGCAAAGTGATGGCGTCCATCAAGCAAGAACAACAGCAATGCTATTGTTGCGTGGGCCCACTCTCCCATCCATCAGCGCACGCGATCCCCACCCATTCTTGCGTGATTTGAAGGTGCTTGCCTTGCCGCGGCGGCGCGAATTCCGAAATGGAAACGGCAAATCCCGATCCGCGCAGCCACCGAGGCGCTCGCGCTTCGATGTTGTGTGTGTGAATGTGTGTGTGTGTGTGTGTGCGCGCGCGCTCCTTTGCTTCTTGTTTTCTCATCTCTCTCTGGTTCTGTTTTGCCTTCCAAGTTGGGCAGGTTCGCGCCCGAGATCTTCCCGCCGATTGCACATGCCCTTGTGGTGCTCTTCGCAGCTTTCTTGGTTTGTGGCTGCGCTGCTTGTTGCGTGCAAGTATGAAGGCAAGTTGCTTTGAGCTCTCCATCTCTGGTGGGCGGTTTGCAGCAAGCGACTGCATTTGCTTGTTTTGTGTCATGCGCGGCCCAGATGGTCTTCGAGAATGGTGCGCACAAGTGCAACGCGAGGTTGCCAAAGTCCAAGGTGTTGCGACGGACTCGCGCAGTGACGCAACCGCAGACCTTGCTTCGAGTGTGCTTGAGAACGAGCGCAGCGCCAGCACAACGCGCCTCGTATTGGTTGCCTTTGCGCAAGTGCCCGTTCCAATGCGCGTTTAACAGTTAGCGAGGTGTATTCGGACACAAGGCAAGCGCATCAGGGTCGTGGCTGCTGAAGTCGTCGCATCTCGCCAGCTTTGCTGCTGCGAAATTTGCGCACAAACCTGCGCAGCAAGTCAAGCCTCGCTTGCTCGTCCGCTGTCAAGAGCGCAACGTTGCGCCCCGGCTCTGGCTCACACGCGAAGAGCGCTCCGCTGATCCGAATGGCGCGCAGGAACAGGCCAATCGGACTATTTTGGTCCGCCCTTTTTCTGGGGGTGTACCACGCACCTGCACGTCGTTCACTGGTGGTATAGAGTGGCGGACCAAAGGCGCGTTGCGCGCTTGACACTTGCGCGCGCCGCAACGCGAGCAAGCAAGTTTGTGGAGCGGCCACGTGGATGGACGGGCTGGCCAGTTTGCCATCTTGCTGCAGCAGGGGCGGAAGGTATCCTGGTGGATGTTTGCAATCTTGTCCAGTTGTGTGCGGTCGGTGGCAACCTTGTTGGGCTGTGCCAGTGCATGAATCGGGATGGGAATCATTCGGCCGAATGGCGCTTGCTGGTTGGGTTTCAGTGCGCTTTGCGTGTGTGATAGAGAGAGTGAGAGAGCTAGTGAACGAGTCTGCCTGGCGCTTGCTCTCTGCAGGCGGAAGTGGCGGGCGAGTCCGCACTTCTACCAAACAAACAACGTGCGTCACTGCTGGCAGCCGAGCGGAGCGCGCTGGCTGGATGTCCGGTGCGCCTCTGCGCCGGATCTTTTTGCGCAGAAATGGCAATTGCCAAACTTGCTGCTGCTGCTGTCACGTGGCTCAACTTTGTGCTGCGGCTCGCGCGCTTGCGTCGCAGTCATCCGCGTACGTAAACCGACCGCACCACCACCTCCTTGCCTTTGGCTCGGAAAAGCACCAGGAGCTCGAAAAAGAAAACCGACTCGATCAGACCAGGAAAAAAGAGAGGCGACTTCTGTCAGCGACTACCTGTCTATACTTTATAGCTCTTGACTCATTATACTCTCCTTCATCGGAAAGACGAGTTGACTTGCCTCGTGTACACCGTATACTTTATTGCCTTCCATGCTGTATGTGTGTCAGACGGATCTTACTGAGTATATCTACTGAACGAGCCGTTGCGTTGGGGACGAGGGAGTTCGCAGCTGGATTCGGGACGCAAGCCCCAGCTGCTCCAGCAGAAAGCAAGGGCAAGGCAGGCGCCACCTTCGCTCACTCACATAAAAGATCAGCGGGGAAGAAGAACACGTGCGCACGCGAGAGAGAAGAGAGAGGGCGGCGGACAAGAACCACCGCTGTCTGTCTATCCCCCTACCTGTCCCTACCGCAGTCAGTCCGACACCCGGCCGCAAGCAAGCCGCACGAACGTCCCCGGCCGCAGCAGCAGATCCAAAGCCACGCACTGCGCGAATTGCTCGGACCCGCCCGCAAGCGCAGCATCGTCCAGCGAGCCCACGAAGAAGCACGACGCGTTGGGATATAAGAACACTACCAGCCAGCCAACAAAGATGGACGAGTACCGCGGCGCCAAGTTCATCGGCATCATCGGCCACGAGAGCGTGAGCCACAACGGCTCCAAGACGACCGTCTACTTCCTGCAGGTGCAGGTGGACGGCGCCATGTTCGTCGTCAAGCACCGCTACCACGACTTCAAGGACTTCTTCGACAAGGTATGTGTGTGTGTGTGTGTGTGTGTGTGCGGACTTATGTGAGTAGCCTTCGTATTGCTGTACCCGTTGGAGATGGCTTATTGGACTGTGTGTGTGTCTCTCTCTCTCTCTCTATGTGATGAAATAGCTGACGGCCGAGGGCCACAAGCTGCCGGTGCTGCCGCCCAAGAAGTTCTTGGGGTCGTTCAACAAGGAGTTCATCGAGAAGCGCCAGCAGGAGCTCTCGCTCTGGCTGCATCTACTTTGCTCCTGGGACCCGTCATCCGCACTCCCGGACCCGCGCCTGAGCGAGCATTTCAAGGAGTTCATGCTGCAAAACGTAAGTTGAATGGGTCGTTTATTGGCCATAGCTCTCTGTTTACTATGCGTGACGACTGACAGAGAGCTCCCTTAATGGCTTTGTTACAATAGAAAGAGCCGCTGGACAAGGACGCCCACGGCGCGCCGCTCTCGGCCAAGTCGAACGGCAATGGCGTGGCGGACCCGCCGTCGTCGCAGGAGGGCGGCAACGAGGCGCTCTACAACACGCCCAAGACGTCGCTGGACGACTTCGAGCTGCTCAAGGTCATCGGCAAGGGTTCGTACGGCAAGGTGACGCTCGTGCGCAAGAAGGAGGGCAAGAAGCTCTTCGCGATGAAGTCTTTGAACAAGTCGAACGTGAAGCGGCGCAACCAGGTGGAGCACACGCGCACGGAGCGCCGCGTGCTCGGGCGCGCCAAGCACCCGTTCATCGTGCACCTGCACTACGCGTTCCAGACGTCGCAGAAGCTCTACTTCGTGCTCGACTACTGCCCCGGCGGGGAGCTTTTCTTCCACTTGTCGCGCATGGAGAAGTTTGAGGAGCCCATGGCCAAGTTCTACGCGGCCGAGATCACGCTCGCGCTCGAGCACCTGCACGACCTGGGCGTGGTCTACCGAGACCTCAAGCCGGAGAACATCCTCTTTGACCAGGTGGGCCACGTGCTGCTCGCGGACTTTGGGCTCGCAAAGGAAGGCATCACGGACGGCGCCGAAGGCACGAACTCGATGTGTGGAACGCCCGAGTACCTGCCGCCCGAGATCCTTGACCGCGTGGGCCACGGCACGGCCGTCGACTGGTGGGCGCTGGGCATGGTACTCTACGAGATGCTCACAGGGCTGCCGCCTTGGTACACGCGCAACCGCCAGAAGCTCTTCGACCGCGTGCGCAACGCGCCGCTGACGTTCCCGGATGAAGTCGGCCCGAGCGCGCGCAGCCTCATCAGTGGTTTACTCACGCGCGACCCGAACGAGCGCCTGGGAAGCCGCAGCGCCGACGACGTGAAGAACCACGAGTTCTTCCGCGACATCAACTGGGTGGACCTGTACGCGCGCAAGATCGCGCCGCCGTTCAACCCGTGCGAGTCGACGTCCAACTTCGAGGAGACCAAGAACTTCGAGCCCGAGTTCACCAAGATGCAGATCAACAGCGTCGAGAACTCGGCGCTCGGCTCGCTGCGCGTGTCCGACGCGTCGCGACCGTCGATGACGTTCCAGGGATTTACTTATAACACGCCCAACGACCTCAACTCCATGGGCGCGTCCGTCGGCCAGAGCTAGAGAGAGACACGCAAGACTGCCAATCGCCTCGGGCACACACGATGGCTGCCGTTCAAGAGAAGACACGCAGTGACTGGAGGCTGTCGTGGGACGAGCGGGCTGACTGGTGCTGTGAGCTGAGAGTCCTCGCGAGTGGAGCATTTGTCAGTCAGCACTCGAAGCGGCAGCAGTCGAAGTGCGTGTGGAGAGACCGAGTGCGCGCGCGCGAGAGAGAGAGAGAGAGAGGAGAAGAGTGCGTTGTATGGAGTTGGGTTTCTTTTTTTTCTTTTTCTTTTTCGACGTTGTCTTCTTTTTCATCTGTTGATGTGGGAAAATGGTAGGAGAGCCCTACGAAAAAATTGCTGATAACACCAAAATAAAAGAAATTAAACCTTTCGTACGAGTCACTCACCCGTCGGAGCCTTGCGTGTCGAACTTGCGGTACTTGAGCAGGTTGCGGTACTTGTCCTTGATGTCCACGTTCGAGCGCTGGCTCAGCGCGTTGGCGTACTTGGACTTGATCATGACCCAGACATTCGGCAGCGCGCTGAACTCCTTGTAGCCCTGCGTGAGCGCGTCGACCTCGGTCTGCGTCCAGCGCTTGCGCTTCGTGCGCACCTGCTGGCTCGTACGGGTGCTGTCCGACACCTCGGCGTCTTCGTGGTTGCTCGTGGCGTCGTTCTAACGTCATGCATGTGGTGCAAGATAAGCCAGTCAGTCAGAATAACCTCCCAGCTTCGGCTATAAGAGCGTCACCGGATTTCGCTTACCGCAGGTGGACTCGGGAGCGACAAGCGAGAGTCGTCACACGTACTCGGCACTGATGAACGTCTCGCGGATCGCGAAGTTGCTGGTGCTGCAGGCGGTGCTGTTGCACGTGGTGGGCTGTCGTGGATGTCGTCGTTGATCTCTGACGGCGCTGACGAGTCCGACGTATCTCCAGACGCTGAGCAATACAAACACAAGAATGGAGGTAGAGAGCGACCACATTCAGCACCAAACACGAGGAACCAAGTGTTGTGGAAAGCGCAATGAGTGCAGACCGGCGCAGCGGGGGGAGAAAAAACTTACTCCCAAATGGAAGTCGAGTGGACCAGACACGGGCCTCTTGGCTTGAAGCTGCAGTGGTTTGCTGACTCGGTCCAGAACTGGTTTCTTGACTCGCTTCGTCTAGGGTACCGAGCTGCTCCTGTTCGTTGACATACACCCATTGACGCAATTCACTCAGTGTTAGCAGGTCGTTAACCCTAGGCGACGCGTGACTTCTTCCCCAACAACAGCAGAAGTCCTGCTCTCAATTGTGCCTACCTGCTGAAGCCGAACCGAGTTCACGACTGAGAGATCCTGCCAATCTTGAGGCGTTCCGGAAAACTTCTTCTCCAGCGCAGCTCGACAAATCCGTTTCCTAAAAACCCAGTGTTATTCACCAAACAGACAACCGAGTCGCGCAACAAAGATAAACTGTAACAACGTACTTTGGTCGCGCTGCTGAGGTTGCGTCCTGCTCATCCGAGAGCATGGGCGCGAGCAGCTCGAGCTTCGCGGGGCCAAGAAGTGTGTCTTCGATCCGCCAGAGCGCGCGCTTCATGTCGCGGCGGAACGACGCGTAGTTGCTGCGATGCAGCGCGTAGAACTCGTCCCAGCGCGCCTTCGGGTCGTCGTCCTCGAAAATCGACCCAAAGCCTTCCAAGAATCGCGCGAGCATCGACGACTTGTCCTCATTGCTGCGAATGCAAAGGGACACATATAGTCGGTGAGCGCATGTTGGCAAAATCAATGTGCCAGTGATCGTATGCAGCGAATATCAGAGCAACGACAGACTCACCCATAGAGATTGTTCTTCAGCAGCAGACAGGTTCCGGCGATGCCTTCGGTGTCGAAGAGCATGTCGCTCTCGAGCATAAAAGCCTCCGTGTCGAGGTATCGGAACGCACTCGCGAGCCGCTCTGCGACGATCTATAAAAGACACACAAGCAAGCCGGTCAATACAGAAACACACACACACACACACACAGGCAGGCAGCTCAGCGCTGTGATCACGATCACTGGCAAAGATGACGGTTTGCTGTGCTCAACACGTACGTGCAGGAACATCTTGGACGAGAAGACGGCTCTGCTGAGGCTCTTGTCCATCTTGGAGTCCTTGCACTGCTCATAGGAAGGGAGAGACGGCAATTAGACACACAACGACAACACTTGAATCGGCTGCAACAATGCGTGATTGCATCCCTGTGCACAGTCACTGATGCCAAAGCTCCACGTACAAAGCCAATGAGGCGGCAGAAGAGAAAGACGTAGTCCACGCGCTCCGGGTCGGTGAGCTCCTGGCGCATGGACGCGAGCAGCTGCCGCAGGCGCAGCGAGCTGTTGGGCGGCACCTCCCAGCCCATCTTGGCCATCACGTTCGTGAGCGCTGCAGTGTGTGCAGTTGCACGAACGCATGTACGCAGCGGTGCCCGTAGCGGTCAGTTAGTTAGCAGTGGTGACGATGGGCTGCCAGACATCAAGTGATTCCTCAGGTGGATGCAGACGCACCGGTGGCCTCCTCTGCGGCGCCATGCTTGCTCAGGAAGTCGGCCACGGCCTCGAGCACCGCGCGCATTCTTATTCTCGCTTTTTCAAATTCCGCGCGCGCGCGTGTGGATGAACAAATGACGATAGGGTTTCCACGTGGTCCAACAGAAAGCCCTAGACCCTAGTTATGCTCACAACCCCGAAATGTTGAGGCTCGAATCTGACATCCCTTCTTGCACCTTCTTTTTTGAAGGGAAAAAGACAATCGTGACGAATTGGGAGGAAATCACGCCGGATCGACGTGATTTCAAGATGACTTTCACATTGCTGCGACACGATTTCATCGGCTCAGGAACGAGGGACATTCATCCTGGATGTCGACATTTACAAATCGGATCCTGAAGAATCCCCACGATTCTTTTATCAAGTGTTTCGTCGCTTTCCTTCGTGATTTCATCCGCGATTTGCATGGCTTCTGGCTTTGGTGCGCAAGACATCTGCTCACGAAATCACTGATCGGATCGCACTCTCTCTGTCTTGTAACAAACGAGCAAGAGTAAGAACTTTTACTCACAGCATGCCATCTGCATCTCATGTCGTCAAGGAAAGAAAGCCGGTGTTGCGCTGCTGCGTCCATTGAGCGATTGACGAGCAAGCCCAGCACTCGACGACGCGTCTGCCTGTGGTAACCCGCTTCCTCTCTCTCGCTCGCTCGCCCGCTCTCTCTCTGCCCACATCTCTGTTAGCAGCAACAAATGGCGCCAACGCTGCAGCGGCGACGCGGGAAGACGGCGGCGTCATCTTCCAGTGCCAGCAATGCACACGACGCGCACAAGAGCACGCGGCGTCTCGCGAAGAGGGCGACAGATGATGGCGCTGTGGCGTCACCTCCGCCGGAAGACACTGGCGTGAGGTCGCCCACGGTCGTGGCGTCCACTCCACACGCGCACCTGCAGCAACGCACACAGAAGAAGCCGAGGGACGAGATGCGGCCGACGGACCTGACGGACCTGGACATGCGCGCGGTGCTCGAGGCGAACTTACTGTGCTTCGACACGCAGGAGGGCGAGTTCTCCGGCTGGATCAACGTCGCTGAGGTGCCGCGGACAGCGTGTGTCGGTGATAATAACAACAGCGGCGGCGGTGGTAATGGCGATCCAGTAGACGACGCGACTGCACGAAAGCTGAGACGGCGCCTGGTGTTCCGACGGCGCTTCTGTCGGCTGCGCGAGCTCATGTGCGCGTTCTACGAGTCGGACGCGCCGTCGAGCACGCCCATCGACCACCACGTGATCATCTCCGTCGAGCGCGTGCACGAGCGCAACAAGGCGTTCCAGTTTATCGACTACGAGGACCGCTGCGTCATGCTCTTCACGACGCTCGGTGCGGACTTTGAAGAGTGGTTCAGCGCTTTCGCATACGCTGTGCGCAAGACGCAGGTGTCCAAGTCAAGGATCGACGGGCACGACGCAGCGCCACAACCACCGCTGAGCAACAAGGCGAAGCTCAGTCGCCATCGAAGCCGCAAAGGGACAGCAGTCGGTGCTGGCTATTTATCAAAGGCGAGCGCACAGGACTCGGGGTACAATGAGGAAGACGACGAGCTGGACGAGTGCCAGCATACAGCGTGGCTCTACCTGCAGTGTCCCTGGTGGAAACTGCACCACCGAAGGCGCCGTTCGCGACGCTACTTTGTGCTCTCGGGCGTGGTTCTGAGCTGCTTTGGCGTGAACAAAGAGGGCCAACTGGCCGAGTTCACCACAAGGATCGCCTCGTTCAAGCACGACCCAGCAAAGGATAAGCTGGTGGTGCAAGTGACGTGTGACTCGGGGAAGACGCTGCAGCTGAGCCAGAAGGCGTCCAAGGCGCGCGTGATGGAGGAATGGGTCGCGCACCTGCGAGCCGCGCTGGACAGCAGCAATGCCTCCTCACGAGGTGCGAGCTGAGGTGCTGAAGAGTATTGCCTTGGATGTGAAAGTCGAGCGCGTATGAGGGTGTAAGTACAATATTAGAAATGGTTGGTTGCCGTTCGTCCAAAGAGTCCAAGTCCCATAAACCAAGATCCAAAAAAGACAAGTGTTCAAGGTGAGAAGTACCTACCGTACAGCAGTCGAAATCCAAAGGCAAAGCCACTCACTAGACTTGCACATGAGCGGATAGCTAGCTCCCTATCCCTCCAAGGACTGCTCGTCCTTCTCGGCCACGCGCACGTCGACGACGCGGAAGCCGTCGAAGAACTCCTTGTAGCTGATCACGCCGTCCTTGTTGCTGTCGAGGTACACGAGCAGCTCTTCGATCTGATCCTCCGAGAGCGGTGAGTTGAGCACGACGTTGAACGTCGTGATGCCCGTGCGGAATTCGTCCTTGCTGATGAAGCCCGAGTTCGTCTGGTCGAACATGCGGAAGGCGTTGCGGATGTGGATGCGGTGCTGGTAAAAGACGTTCGAGACCTGCTGGAGCACCGAGTTCTGCCACGTCATGTCGCCGCCCTTCTCCAGCACGGCCCTCTCCTTCAGGTCCTGCACACCGAAGGCCGTCGTGAACTCCTTGTAGTCGATCGAGTTGCCCGCGTCCGTGTCCACGGCCGCCATCACGCGCGTCATGAGCTCCGGTGAGAACTGGAAGCCCAGCTGTGTGACCGCCTGCTCGAACTCCTCGCGCTGCAGCACGCCGTCCTGGTTCGTGTCGAAGCTGCAGAAGTGGTCGTGCAGCGACCCGTCGAGCGCGAAGAGCGCCTTGCCGATCTTCAGCAGCGCCTCCATGGTCTCCACGTCAATGTCGGCCGCCGGCTCGAGCGCAAAGGACGACTGGCCATCGTCCAGACTCGACGCTCGTCTCGCGAACGAAGGGATGCGTCCACCACTGGTGCTACTCTCACTGTCAATAGTCGACGGGCTCGGTGGTGGATTATTGTTGTTGGAGGAGGAACCTGTCGCCTCTGAGGTGCTCGTGGGCGTCGACGGCACCTGCTTGAGGTCCGTGAAGATCACTTCGAAGCGCTGCACGAACTCGGTGAAGTCGATGCGGCCGTCGTCGTTCGTGTCGGCTGTGCGCATCAATTCGAAGATCTGCTGGTCTGAGAGGCCCGTGTCCATCTTCTTGAGCGCCTCCATGAACTCCTCGTACTCGATGAAGCCGTTCGCGTCCGTGTCAAAGACCTTGAACGCCTGCTCGATGTCGCCCGCGCCCATGGCTCTGTACAGCTTCTTACAGACGAGCGAGATGATCGACTCCTGCCAGCCATTGCTGTCCACCGAGTCGTTCTCGATGCGGTAGCGCGCCAGGAAGCGCGAGTAGTTGATCGTGCCCGTGTCCTCGTTCATGTTCGCGAGTCGCGCCTGGTACGTCAGGAACGGCAGGTCCAGCTGCAAGACGGAGCGCAGCGCTTCGGCCCACACGAGTCGCGGCACCGTGCCGTTGTGCTCCTGGTCGTGCTGCGTAAAGTACCAGAAGAGCGACGCCTTGTTGTCGCAGATGCGCTCGGCGATCATGCGCAACGTGTCGTCCTCCAACGCACCCTGCAGCTCTGCGACCTCGGGCGCCTTGAACGTGCTCTCGTTGATCGCGTGGGCGTAAAACTGTTGGATCTCGGGCTGCAGGTCCGGTCCCAGGGTCAGGAACGCACCTTTGTTCATCTGCGTGCCGCAGTAGCGCGAGGCCGAGAAGAGTGTGATCAGTCGGCCGCCGTGCAGGATCTCAAAGCCCTCGGGTACGCACTCGTGCGAGCGGATGATGAGTGCGATCTTGTTCACGAGGCAGAAATTGTTGGTCACCTCGACGCCAAACTCCACGCCAGCGCCGCGTTCAGACGGCTGGCGGGTCGCGATCGACCGCGGGTCGCTCCAGAGCATGTCTTCGTAGATCTTGTCCTCGAAACCTTCCTGATGCAGTGGCGGCTCACGCTTGCGCGAGATCTTCTTGAGGTGCGCGAGCGTGACGTTGTCGCGCGAGAAGAGCCCGCCATGGACCACGAAGATCTTCTGCTGGAGCACGGCGCATAGCGGCAAACTCTCAAAGAGCGTCTGGAAGCGCTCAAAGAGGTGCGCGGGTCGCTCCGGGTCGTTCTCGTCCAGTCCCGAGTACTTGGACCAGATCTCGTCCTCGAAGCCCATCCACGAGTTCTGGTTGCGCGACTCGTGGTTCCCGCGGTTCAGGAACACGCCCGTCGGGTACAGCAGCTTGAACGCGAGGATCGTCATGACGACCTCGACGCCGTAGAGTCCGCGGTCCACGAAATCCCCATTGAACAGATACTTGTTGGTGTTTGACGGCAGCCCGTTGATCGAGAAGATCGAGAACAAGTCCTGGAGCTGGCCATGGAGGTCGCCGATGACCGTGATCTTCTCGCCCTCGACCACGTTGATCTCCTGGAGCGTGGGCAGCACCGTGAGCACGCGGATGGCCTCCTTCAGGATCTCCAGCACGTACTTGTAGTGCAGCAGCACACCTTTTTTGAAATCTTCGAGCATGTCGAGCACGTTCGCTAGTCGCAGCGGCCACGTGAGGTGCGGGCCGCGGTACTCGGGCCCCACGACGATGTTCGCGAGCGTGACCTCCGACTGCGTGCGCTGCAGCAGCTGCGACTTCTTCTTCGAGAGCATCGAGAGCGTGTGCTCCGCCGTCTTGAACTTCTCCGAGCGCTTCAGGTTGAGTTGCTCCTGGTTGTTGTCCAGCACGTTCCACGCGTGCGAGAAGACCAGGCGGCGGAACTAGAGTCGTGTTGTGCGTTGTGTGCAAACAAGCAAGCAAACACGTGCAAATGCCAAACAAACAAGCAAGACTGTTAGTTGCAACCAGGACGACGTGAGAGGGCGCACATGTACAGCTATCGCACCTTTTGAACTGCGCGCGAGCGGCGCCACACGCTCTGGATCACACATGCGGCGCCGTCTTCAGCGGAGAAGCGCTGTTGAAGCGGGCAACAATGCAAAGTAGAATGAGTCACTTGATGCAAAACAAGCAGCGATGGGTTGCGATGCTAACACACAAACCTGCAGCTGCTCTTCGCGCACGAAGACGCCGTGCTGGGGCTTGCACTGGAAGTGGCGCTCGCCCTCGAGCGTGCCGTCCGTGTCGCCCACGGCGCGGTCGAGCTCCACACCGATCCAGGCCGTGCGCCGCGGCGGCACATACTGAATCACCTGCTCATTATTGCCGTCGTCGCAAGTGAGCAAGCAAGTGAGCAAGCAAGTGAGCAAGCAAGCGCAAGAAACAGCAGAAACAAATAAATCAGTTCACAGTCCATTGCGAAAAGATACAAGCACGAAGGGCAAAGCTATGCGCAGCTTGTGTTGTGCACACAAGCGAGCAAGCGTAAGTCACATACCCCTGCGTGTTTGCCGTACACGAGCACGCGCACGCCCGTCTCGACCGTGAAGGTGTCCACTTCCATGGCCATCGTCGTGAGCTGCTTGCCTTGCGCTGGTGGCTGGATGGATGAGCTGTTTGTTTCTCCCAAAAGAGCGCGTGCTCTCTCTCTCTCTCTCTCTGGTACAGTACCGGTACAGCAAGCGAGGAGCTTCAAATGCGGGAAAAGGTTGCATGAAGGTAACGCAAGCTGCTCCCTTCAACAACACGGATGGCAGCAGTGAGTGGAATGATTGATTTCGTAACACCGAGATGATTCTAATGTTTCGTCCCTTCGTCCACGACTGGAAGCGTTCAAGCAACATCCACACACACACTTTCACACACTTTCACACACTTTCACACACATGCTCGACATGAAGAGTTTCGCGACGAAGATGGAGCCGCCGTTCCTGCCCTCGGACGAGCTCGTACGGACACCTTCGTCTCTCAACCTATGATACCTCTGCGTATATATATCTGAGCGATACGATCAGGCGTACTCACTCGCTCCTAATCCTCTACGTGTATCGTTACGCGCTGTCTGCAGCTGCGTCGGCGCTACACGGCGCTCTTGCGAGGTGAGCCCGTCATCGGTACGTGCCTTCTCGCTATCGCCGCTCGGTCTCTTGGCTGCTTGCTGTCTGTAGCTGTAGTTTTGGATGCGTGTATAGTGACGACTGATACTGGTCTAAATAAACTGTGTGTGTGTGTGCTGACAGACGAGCAGAACAACGTGATCGACACGGACTACGAGCGCTGGCGAGAGCTCAAGCGCATGGTGATCGTCTACGGACTGCCCCGGGACGACTCCGCCAGTGAGAGCGGAAAGAAGAACGGCACCACACCAGCAGCAGCAGCAACAACAACAACAGCAGCAGCAGCTGGTTATGAGAGTGACCTCCAAGCACCATCGATACATGCAGAGCACACTGGTGCTGGTGATGATGTAAAGAAAGCAGAGGACACAAAAGCCGACAGAGAAGAACGACGCTCGGCGTGCTCGCTACGCGGACGCATCTGGAAGGTGTTTCTGGGCGTCGACACCACCGTCAACAAGGAGATGTACACTGAGCTGGTCGGCCGGGGCGCTTCGTACTGCGACGGCGACATCCGCAACGACACGTTCCGGTGCGCTCACAGTATTGGTGTGAGCTTCCTTCATTCTCATCGAATCTAACCCTCACTCTCGGTGTGGTGGATATTCATACAGAACCTTCCGAGGCGACCCAGCGTTTGCGCAGCGCGTGCCGGAAGAGAAGCTCGCGCGGCTCCTGAACGTCTTTATCAACGAACTGGTGAGCGTCTCTGTTGATTAGTGCGTCTGCCTTGTGAGTCCATTGTCAAATGCTACGGTTGTCGTAACATCACCGCTGCAACTCTAGGGCGCACACTCGACCAGCCAACATAGCGAGGCTCGCATTGGAAACGACAACCCAGAGTACATTCGGTACGCCTCACGCTATGTTGTGTGGACTTGTGGATGCTGGAAAGTAAGCTAACATTGCTGTTGCGTGGGTATATTGTAGGTATGTGCAGGGCATGAATGTCCTCTGCGCGCCGCTGCTGTACGTGATGCCCGAGGCCGACGCGTACTACACGTTCTGCCAGCTCATCGTGAAGCACTGCCCGCACTACATGGCCCCCAAGCTCAAGGGCGTCGAGAGCGGCTGTCTGCTCGTGGACAAGTGCCTGCAAACGGTACCGTGACGCCCTAATGATTGTAATGCTCTCGCTCTCTCTCTCTCGGCGGGCTTAGAGATCTCATCTAGCCTTCACGCGTCGCTTGTTCACGTAGCTGGATGCCGATCTCTACAACCACCTGCAGAGTCGCGGCATCACGGCCCGAATATACGCGCTGCCACTGATCCTGAGCCTGTTCGCCTGTGCGCCGCCGCTGCACGAGCTCCTGCGCGTCTGGGATGTGGTGCGTACTTCGCTTTCGCATGTCGCTACCAGAAGTGAGCTGTTCGCTAACACAAGGGTTTGGTTTGTGTGGTTCATGTTGTAGCTGTTTGCGGTCGGCGTGCACTTTGTCGTCGTCCTCGCAGTGGCGCACACGGTGTTGCTTCGCGACCAACTGCTGCACACGTGCGTCTTTTATTGCATCCCAAATGAATTACCCTGTAGTGTTGGCTCACAACGTCTGTGTGCTGTTGTCACTAGGGACATGGACCTGATGAAGATCCTCAGTCTTCGGTTCGCGCCACCTTTGCAGTCGGATCTCCTGCTCTCAGTCGCCTTGCGGGTACGAGCGAGCACTGAACTCCACATTGCCCATGAATTTACACTCATCCTAATGCTGACTTTGCGGTGCCTCTCCTCACTCGTTTCTCAGTTGTTCCATCGCCTGCCGGACGAGCTCATCTACGAGATCGCACGCCATCCGTTCGAGCACCCGGACTCGGCGTCGAGCCTCCCGCTGTCCGCTGAGACGATCGCGATCGTCATGAAGCAGATCCGGAGGCAGCACGAGGCGCAAGGTAATGACGATTCTTCTGAGTCACTGGCAGCGGCGGTGGTCGCCCCCGCTGCTGCCGCGTAGGTCAGAGAATTTGAAAGACTCACTATGGTGATGACGCTATTGGCAGCTTCTACCTGTCCGCCATTGAACGGGCTAAGCTCTCGCTCTGCTCCTGCTGCCGCTCCGGTGAAAGAGAAGAAGCGAGAGAAGCACGTGGCTCCGTCCGCTGGACACCCCATCACAGCAGCTCACGGCGGCGGAGGTGGCGTCGCGTGTGCCTCGTCAACCTCATCATCATCGATTCGCCCGCCTTGGAAATTCTAGACCGCGTTCATCAGCCAGCACCTATTTATCGGCTGCACAAGCTTATTGCATACAGAGAGCTAATGGGAAGTGCAGCATGAGCCATAGTTATCGTCCCGTCCGTGGAAGTCTATTAACATTGCGCAAGACCAGCCAAGCTGATTACTCTTGATCTCCTGGGATCGCTTTGGCTGGATACTGACAGCCGCTTGCTTACCCGCGCTTGAACTTTGGACGCTGCGCCTTGCGCTCCGCCTTCTCCTTCTTCTTGAGCGACGCCTCGTCCTCTTCCTCCGCGGCGTCGGGCGTGAAGACGTACTTGAGCAGCATCTTGCCCGCGTGGAAGAGCACGTACCCAGGGATCTAAAGACAAGGCGAAGTAATAGAGAGTGGACAAGTTAGCCTGCGCGGTGAAAATGGGCTGTAACTGGCACACAAACGGAATGCATCGGCCTTGCTGCCACGTACAGCGAGGAAGAGCAGCCAGAAGTAGTCCGAGACGATGAGCCCCGCATGCGTGAAAAGCGTGATCAGCAGCACGTCCATCGCGTATCTAAGGGCAAGCAATGCATAACACGTGGGTATGGGTTATAGTACGACAGGGCCGATGCGCAGGGTGATAGACAACGCACTCGCTCGAGCCGCCTTCCTCTGCGGCGCTGACGACCCACGAGTAGCTCAAATACGTCGTGCCGAGCAGGAAGAGGTACCCCGCGAGCGTCCATCGCGTCACGGTGTCGTGGTACCACACGAAGCGCACGAGCGTGTAGATCACCTAGCAGATACGCAAAAGAGTGCGTCCATTGAGCGACTAGCAGATTCACCCATGAACTGATAGATAGCATTACGCACGTTGATTGGCAGGATCCACTGCTGGAGTCGAGCGCTGAGCGACACGCTCGCCTTCTGCGCTTTCTTGGCTGCTTGGTTCGCCTGCAAGCGGGCAAAAGAGACAGAGTACGCAGAGAGATACACGTCACCATGACTGAAGCTATGACCGCGCGCACTCCAATGAGCAGACGTCCTCTGCATGGAGCCCCAGTGGGCAGGCCGTGCAGCGCCGTGAACGGGGAGAGCACAACGTCGCACGCACCATCGTGACCTCACTCAACAATGCGGATCACGAAAGCCCACGCATGGAGTGATACAGGTCGTACCGGTTATTGAATATAACGTATAAAGTACATTTGATGGAATAGTATAATACTTGTAAATGACGAATCTGAATGCTGCATGGGATCACATTTCGAGTGCTCGTAAAAAGCACTTTGCAAACAGCAAGCTGCCATTCGCGCATCGAGCTTCGACTTTGCATGCTCCAACACTCCGCGCGAGCTTCAATCATCTGAAGTGGACGTGTGTGGCGTCAACCCGGACGGCGTACACGTCGTCGCCAGCCAGCCCGTGTCCCCGAGCTTATCGCCGTCACGGCCGTAGCACCCGAGCCGATCTCTGAAGAAGCACTGAGTGCTATACGATTCGTCTTGGCCCAGGAATGGATCGATGCGGAGGCTGTCGCCGCAGCAGCTCGAGCCGAGCCACAGCTGTACGAGCCCTCGGTTCCTGCTCCACCACCCGCACCAGAGAGACCACTTGAGCCAGGCGACCCGTTCATTCGGGCGCGATGGTTTCTCGCGCAGCTCTGCCCAAGTTCAGCCATTCTCTGAGCAAGGCAGCCGACCCGTCTTGGGCGACAATGGACATTTTTGCACAGAAATCATCTTGCGTATTTGGATGTTGCAAAACTGAAACGACGTCGGGGAAACGACGTGTGTAAATTGGCCATCACGAGCCACAGCAGACGGCCATGACGACGACGAAGGAGCCAGAGACCGCTGTTGCCACCGCCGCCAATGGCAGCGCAGACGCAGTGAAAGCAGCAGCGCATGCGGGTGAGGGGGACGGGGATCAGGAGCTGGACCCGGCGTCCGAGGAGCCCGAGGAGATCCCGATCCGCGTCGACCCGCTGCAGCAGCAGAACGCGTCGCCGGTCGACATCGACAAGGGCCTGCGGCTCATCCAGCTCTGTCGCGATGGTAGCCTGCTGGCCGTCAAGTCGCACATCAGCGAAGGCTCGCCCGCGGGCTTCATCTCCAAGACTGGATGGACGCCGCTCGCCGCCGCCGCGTACAGCGGCAAGGCCGACGTGAGTCTCGTGGCTCCATGTTTTGCTGCAATAGTCGTCTGCGTGGTGTGTAACTTATTAGTATCTATGGCTTATTTAAACTGTAGATCGTCTCATACTTGCTCGAGATTGGCGCCGATATGATGTACACGACGAGCAGACGTAACAACAACAGCAGCAGTGCGCTGGGCGACAGCAGCCTTCTCCACAGCAGCAGCAGCGCTGGCTCAGTCAAAGCGTCAACAGACTCTTCGCACTACGGACACACCAATAGCAGACCAAGCTGTGGAGTCAACACGCCGCTGCACTGGGCGAGCTACAAGGGCCACCTGGACGTGCTCTCGATCCTGCTGCACGCCGGCTACAGCATCGAGGACGTGGACCCGATCGGCAACCGCTGCCTGCATCTGGCGTGCTCCAGTGGGCACCGCGACGTGGTCGAGCTGCTGTTGGCCAACTCGGCGTCCGTGGACCAGAAGAACCAGTACGGCAACCGGCCGCTGGACCTGGCCACGGATCCCAACTGTCGCAAGCTGCTGCTGAAATTCCAGAGCCAGAGCACATGCGAGTGGTGCAAGGAGGCCTTCTCGCGCATCCGAAGACCAAGTCTCTGCCAGCACTGCCACAACATCTACTGCGACGCGCGGCCCTGCTCGTCCTACTCGGAGGCGATGGTGTCATCGTCATCGAGTGGCAATGGTACTACCACTGGGGTTGTGAGAGCCCTGCGCTATTGCCAAGAGTGCGCGAATGAAATGGGCAAGGCCGAGCAGGACCTGCGCGGTCTGCTGGAATCCAAGCTCGAGCTCATTCGCCACACGCTGGGCCTGATCGGCAACGAGTCGGATGTTACCTTAAGTGCGAGCAGTGGCCGTGCAGAAAGCGCTAGTCGGTCTGCATCTGGAGCGACTTCACCGGATGCAGAAGGGAACACAAGCGCAGAAGGTGACGCGCCATCAGCAGAGGCTGACGCTGATGCAGCTGCAGACACTGAGGCAGATGAAGATGCGTCGGCATCTGAAGCCTCACCGAATGGAGCTAATGGCGAAGACGGCTCTAGTGGTGTCACCGAAGGTGGTGAACCCATCGCGACTGCACGCTCAGACGAGAGCTCAACTAGCAGCCTTGAGACTGTGAATACTGCTGGCGCCAAGACCTCGCGGAAGCGTATGATCTCAAATGAAGAGATGGCGCGAGCGCTCAACCTGAGTCAAACAGACGCTGAAGCGCTCTACACTGCGATCGAGGCTGCCCAGGCGAAAGCGGCCGACCAGGAGCTCATCCAGCACGCCAAGCGCACGTACCACCAGCTGGTGGCGCACGTAGCTCTCCAGGAAGAGATCAAGTCGCTCATGGTTGTGCGTCCCATTGGCATTCGATCCCTCGTCGAGCCGCTCAAGAGCGCTCTCCAGCTCGCCCAGCGCGAAAAGGTGAGCGACACAATGCTCCAGCTAGCGATCCAGGTCATCCAGAGCGCCGAGGCCGAGTGCACGCTCTTTGGCTGCAACACGCTCTGCGAGAAAATCGAGCTGGGCTCCAAGAAGCATAGTCGCGACATTGCGCGGCTCGAGGCGAGCATCGGCGAAGCCCAGGTCCTGGGTGTGAACGACAAGCTCTTGGCCTCGGCCGTGGCGCTGCGCGACCGCCTCAACGCCGAGATCATGCTCGAGGACTGCTTGCTACCGTTCACTCCCAAGTCGAGCGTGTCGTCCGAGACGGGGGTCGAGATCGCGCAGTACCTGTTCAGCGACGGCTCCATGGTGTTCAGCCTGCTGCAAGCGCTGGAGCTCCGGTCCCAGAAGATTACAGCCGCAGTGGTGGGTTTGTGGTGGTTGCTTGATGGCTCCGGTTGTTTTGTAACATTGTTGTTGACTTGTGCGTGTGCGATCAGGAGTTCGGCTCGTCGGTCGAGGGCGTGTCGTCGGCGCTGCTGGAGGAAGGCGCGAACATCCTCAAGCAGCTCAAGAAGGACGTGCGCGAGGAGATGAAGAACGAGGAGGAACGCCGCCGGCTCGAGGAGGAAGCTGCGCTCAAGGCTGCGAAGAAGGGCAAGAAGAAGAAAGCATAGACATCCGAGGGGTCAGGAGTCAATCCACAAGTCGCACACACCCGATGGTTAGTGGACGAAGGATAGGCATGCAATGGATGGATAACGCGTGGGCGACGACACAGAAGAAAGCGCGATTCTCAATTATTTAGTAGCCCTTGCGGATCGCTCTTTGCACACACACACCCAAACAAGGAGTGTCGTGGGCGAGAGCTCATCGAAAGCTTGCTGCTTAAACGATCGAACCGGCGTTCGAGGCAATACGCGGCCACAGGTCGGCGCACTCCTTACCGACTGGGCCGGTAATGGCAGAGCCCTTCATCTCACCCTTCGGGTTGACGATGACGCCGGCGTTGTCCTCGAAGTAGAGGAACACGCCGTCACGGCGGCGCCACGACTTGCGCTGGCGGATCACGACGGCTGGCATGACCTTCTTACGGAGGTCAGGCTTACCCTTCTTGACGGTGGCGAGCACCATGTCGCCGACACCGGCGGCTGGGAGACGGTTCAGGCGACCCTTGATACCGCACACGGCGATAATGTAGAGGTTCTTGGCGCCCGAGTTGTCCGCGCAGTTCATCACCGCGCCCACTGGGAGACCCAGGGTCATACGGAATTTGTTACCAGAGGTACCGCCACGTCCTGTTCATTCAATCAGTCGATGGACGAGCGCAATAATTAGCGGTCGTGTTCATGTCCGCATACCGCGCTCCTGCTTGGTGGCGAGTGCTCGCGGACACATGCGCCCTCTGGGATGCCTGTGTCTGCACTGCCACGCTGCTGGAGATATATGCAGGCACGAAGGAGCCGGATAACGTACCACGCTTGCTCATTGTTGCTGCTTCTTGTTAAGAATCACGACTGAATGCGTCGATGGAGCTGCTCGCATTTCCATCCATCGCGCTCGCCGCCAACCAACCGCAGGTGGCAGAAGGATTGCTCTTGCAGCATACTGCGACTCATACAAAGTTTCACAAATTCGACAGCATACTGGAAGTGAGACAAAGGTTAACAGCCAATCAAAACGGGAGCCGTGCATGACATTTTACAATTCATATCTGAATTGCGAAAGCAAGTGCTGCGGATAAAGCAGCGTCTTACATACGCAGTACGCTACGTCCTTCTGTACTCTAAAAAAAGTACGCACAACGCCATTTTGATTTTCGCAATTCGAGCGATTTGGCAATTGGAAGCACGGTTGCTGGCAAAGATGGTGGAGACCCACTGGGCCTCGAAGGACCGCTACTACTGCAAGTTCTGCAATGTGTGGATGCAGAGCGACAAGATGGTGCGTCGCGCTGTCGTCTCGTGGCCCTGTGTGTGTGTGTGTCATGCACTGTATTGTTGCTCACAACTCTCAATTGATCGTCGTCAATTCGTTCAGGCGGTCAAGCACCACGAGCAGGGCAAGAAGCACAAGGAGAAGGTGGAGGAGACGCTCAAGCAGAAGCGCAAGGCCAAGTCGGACACGTACCACTCGGAGAAGGACCTCCAGGAGCAGCTGCGGGAGATCGAGGAGGCTGCGCAGGCGCGACACGCGCAGGATCTTGCAGCGTCGGGTGCGCCACCGCCGCCTCCGCCGCGACGACCGGGTCAGGCGCCGCCGCCCCCGCCACCCAGAAGACCTGGTGGCGACTTTACCAAGAAATCACATGGCTCCAACCATCGCCACGACAATGACCGCAACGCGCACAAGCGAGACGACGGAGAAGAAGAACAGGAGGAAGAGCCGAAGGAGGACGACTTTGGGGTCTATGCAACCCGCGGCGAGGTCTTTCTCGAGGGCAAGCGTCACGAGGTACGTTACTTGCGCATTCTACTTTTTGCATGCATATCGCTATGTGTGGATTAGCATTGCTAACCTCGCCGCTTTTGCACTTGTAGGAAAAGCTCGATACGGGCAGCGCATGCGAGATCTGGGTCGAAGAGATCGAGGAGTGGCTCCCGGCGCTCATCGAGAAGGCGTTCGTGCACATGATCCCCAACACGGACCTGAGTTTCCGCAAGTTTACGATCGCGTACATGGTGCCTGGCCAACCGCAGCCAGTGACAGAGAAGGAGGTCCGTTCCGACCGTTTGCGCATCAAAATGCCTGCGGGGATGACGCTCGAGGCCGCGCAGCGCATGATTCGGCAGATGCAAGGCATTGTAGAGACTGAAGGGGAAGCAGCTGCAGCCGTTTATCAGGAGCCCGTGGTGATTGACGAGGAGACGGGTATGGGCGAGTGGAGCACTGTGGTCGTGCGCGAGATTGACGAGAGCGACGAAGCGATCGCCAAGCGAGAAGCTGAGGCGCAGGCGGAGGCTGAGAGATTGGCTGAGGAGGAGAAACGACGAGAGGCGCTCGAAGACTTCTCGTCCCAGGGTGACAACGCCTTGGGGGCGTTCAACCCGTGGGGAGGCAGCTACAAGGGCGTGCAGCTGGAAGACAAGGACTCACTCAGTGGAAACAAGAGGGTGAAGCGCGAAGAAGAGATTATGATCACGACGAATGGGGACGTGGGCTTCAAGAAACGCAAGAAGGCTGGCGGCGACAAGAAGCAGAAGCGGATACGCACAGGTGATGACGACTGAGCTGCTCGCCAATAGACAAACAGGCTAACGAAGCATGAACATGACAACAACATGAAGTGAAGTCGAGCGGAAGTCGTTCATTCCCATCATGTGTGCTGTTCCTTTCTTTGTATTATTTGCTTTATTTAACGACCGTCAGAACCCAACGTGGGAGCTTCTTGGCGCTAGCTCTCATTTGAACGAGGCCATTGAAACCCATGGCGCAGGTACGTCCATCCGTCTTCCACTCATCTCGGGGGAGAAAGTCAATGCTTCGTCGTCTTTGGTATTGGTATTGAAGTTGAGCTTGTCATCTCTCGCCCCTCATCATCATCGTCGTTGTTGTGACCGCCGTGAGCGTGCTGCTTCTACTTACAATTGGCCGCCCGCCGCCTTAATCTTCTCGGCGTCGAGGTACGCCGTGCCGTACGGCAAGAACTCGTCCGAGTGGGTCTCTGCGATGCTCTTGTACTCCGCGGCCTGCTTCACGATGTCGCTCACCTCGTCGTCCGAGATGTCGCGCACGTACTTGGCCGGGTTGCCCGCCCAGAGCTGGCCCGACGGGATGCGGCGGCCTGGCGGCACGACGCTTCCAGCAGCGATGATGGTGTTGGACTCCACGAGCGCGCCGTCGAGGATGATCGAGCCCATGCCGATGAGCGCGTTGTTCTCGATCGTGCACGAGTACAGGATGCAGCCGTGGCCAATGGTCACGTCGTTGCCGATCGACGCACCCGGGGAGAGACCTGGGCTCGTCGTGCTCGCAGTGTGGATCACGGTGCGGTCCTGCACGTTCGTGCGGTTACCGATGCGGACCTGGTTCAGGTCGCCTGTTCAGCATTACGAAAGAGATATGGAGATGATGGTGAGCGAACACAGTCGATAAGGGCATCTACAGCTGTGAGTGAAGTGCTGATGCTTACCGCGGATGACGACGTTGTACCAGACCGAGGCGTCGTTGCAGATCTCGACGTCGCCGACGATGGTCGCGTTCGGAGCGACCCACACGTCGTGGGCGATCATCGGGCGCTTGTCGTACAGGTTCATCACTTGACGGTGGCGCGAGACTGTTCACATACACAATAGAAAAGGTATTAGTCCAACGTGCTACAGTTCTCTCTCTCTCTTACACACAGAGATCCACATCGTATCCTCGGCGTAGCTCTTCGCTTCTTTCTTTCACATTCATCTCGCAATCAATTAAACGTACAGCGCTCATTGAAGGCGTTGTCGCCCAGCACGCGGAGGCCGAGGCGGTCGAGGGCCTGGCCGGTCTCGCGCACGGCGCGGCCCACTTCGAAAGTCACTTTGCGCAGCATGGCTGATAGATAGATAGGCTGGCGGCGTTCCGGCGGTTCTCCTCGTGCTCTGCTTGCTTTTGCTTCAGCCACCCGACCAAAATGCTGCCGCGCCGCGTCAAAGAGGGGATCACCACAAACTCGCGAAACTCGGAACACACAATTCATTCAGGCGATCGGTCCACAGTCAAGGGTCAAAGCGTAATTACGCATTCAGCTTTTGTGTAAAAAGAGACATTTTTACGGCAAGTCAGTGAAGCGAGGGGTGAGAATCTAGGGCAGTGAAGCGGGGGAGAACTGCAAAAAGAATCGAAACGTCAACAGAAGACGAAGAGCTTCAAACGACACGATTGCTGCTGTGATTGACGAGACAACCGTGCCGGGAGCACCACGACGAAGAGGTGCAAATGGTGCTGGTTTACATGTATTCTCTGATTTGCTTTGCTTAGTGTCCTGTCCGTTTGGTTGAGTGAGTTGGCGGTGTCGTTATGGCGAGTCGAACGCGAAGCAGACCAGGTTTCTCTCTTTCCGCTCGCCCATGCGTCGTTGATGTCGACCAGTGAGTGATTGTATCTTGGACGCCCTGCGCTCGACTCGGAAAGCGAAAGCTCAGACAAGCAAGGGAACACATTGTGGAAACACGGGCGAGCTTTCCACAATTACCGAGCGCGCGTCCGGCCCTGTGCCTTGCTCTCTCTTTGCTTTCATTCTTCTCCTCACTGAGGGGCGAAGTTTACAAAATGGTGCATCCCGAGTCGCCACTCACTTCTAGTAATCCCGAGTCGCGCTCGATCTCCTTAATCAGATAGGTAAACACTTCAGCTGGTAGAGCGAGAGGAGCGCAACAGAGCAGAGGTTATGATTAGTAACGGAGATGGGGACTGCTGCAGACGAATAACTTGCAAAAGCTGGAGACGTACTGATGTTCTCGTTGTCCTTCGCAGAGCACTCTACGAACGGACACTCCCACTGTCGTGCCAGCAGCTGCCCTTCCTCTTGAGAGACTTGTCTACTTTAAAAGGCAGGAAATGCAAGTGCAACAAGGTTAGTAAAGCCGCCAGAAAGTGACCAACACCTCACGAAACGACAAATCAGTACTTGCCTTCCTTTCTCGAGATCGGACATGCTGCCGACCAGTACCCGTGGAGGCTTGGAGCCCAGCATGTTGAGTAGCTTCTCGTTGATCAGCTTGAGCTTGTCAAATGAGGTGCGCGAGCCGATCGAGTACACCAGCACGTAGCCGTGGACGCCAACGGAGGCAGCCTGCGAGAAGTTTGCGTACTCGTCCTGAAAATAAATAAATACACACGCGAGTACCGTTAGTTCCCGCATTGCAGTCATAGAGGTCACGAATGCTCGTAGCAGCCCGCATTTGATTTTGTCTTCAGCTTGCTATTGAGCCCGACAAGCACAGCAGCGAGCCACGCGCCACACACGTGAAAAGTCCTTCCCACACGCACAGCAGGACCACACACAGACGTACCATGCCTGCTGTGTCGACGATGTCGGTGACGAAGTGTGCGTTACGGAAGCGGATGGTCTTGTGGAACGTGTTCTCGATGGTCGGGTCATAGTTCTCGACGAAGCGGTTCTCGACGAAACACGTCGTGAGCGACGACTTGCCGACGCCCGGGAAGCCCAGCACCGTGAGCTTGCGCTGCACCTCCACTGGCATCTTGCTCTGCTTTTTGTTCACTGGCTGGCTGGCTTGCTGTCGCGACGCGCGTCTGCTGTCTCACAGAAGGGGGAGGGGATGCACTTGCGCGTGCTTTACGTCTGCGTTTCTTCCGGTCTCACTGACTGCTGTTGCTGCTGCTGCTGCTGGCGTCCTGCCTTTGAGCTGCTCGTGTTTTGTTTGTTATCTCAGGCGCGCTCGTTCTTCGCATTTCCTCGTAAAAACAAAAAGCGAGTTCATTCATGTAATTACGAGTGTAAAAAGACACCATGCATCAGACTCCGATCTCATCAAAGCTGAGTCTGCCAGCGCCTCCGACTCAGAAGATCAACCAAAAGAAAACGCCGATGGGCGCCACGTTTCCGCCCTCACAGGCACTTTAGCCACTTTCACGGAAGAGATCGAAGAGCTCCGTAGCGATCGACCGACGATTGCGCGCGGTTGTTGCGGCGGCTTGAAGATCAACCAGAGGCAGGAAGGAGTGCGTGGATACGAGTGAGCGAGTGGATCTCTCTACCGCTCTGTATACCGCCGCTCTCTCTTTCTCTCTCCTCTCGACGTCTGCTGATCTCAGACCCGGGAGTAATCGAGCAACACTTTACCACCCAGCATCTGCGTCTGAGCGGCTCCGTGACTTGAAAGAAAATGAACGGGGACCGCCGATCGCAGGACGGATTCTTCGGCGTCGCTTCGCCTCCGTCATCCGCGAACAACCGCCTGCGGCCGCAGAGCGCGGGCACGCAGCTGCGCCAGAAGCCCGCGGCGCCATCGCACCAAGATCTCTTCGCAACGCTCGGCATTGACCCGAGCCAGTCGGGAGGAGGAGGGAGCCGCAGCAGCTTCTTCAGCAACCGCGGCTCCACAGCAAGCATCTCGTCGCTCAATGGGCCGCCGACGGGCAACACGTCGAACGCGTCGATGCACCAGTATGGTGCACCGCCGCGGGGGATGTACACCACACCGCCGCCTCCTGCGCCAGCAGCAGCCAACGCCATGAACTGGAGCGGATCGACCAGCAGATTCGCCAGCTCGACGGCAAGTATGACTTCGACGAGCGCTCCACCAGTTGCATCGATTTATGGAGCGCCACCAACTGCATTTGGGCCCCCACCCACGCCGCTCGGAGCCGCCACTTCGCTTGGAGCGCCACCAACGACAACGTTTGCGACTCCGACGCCCAGCGCCAGTCTGTTCTCGATGGAAGACACGGACGCCTTCGAGATGGACGATGGGTGGGGATGCGACTCGCCCTCTGCCGTGTTGTCGCCCACGGCCGCGCTCTCGGATCCAGTGGAGGAAGCAGCGGCTGCAGCAGCGAGTGACATTGCTGCTGACGAGTTGAACGATGAAGACTTTGGCTGGGAAGTGGCTGATGCTGACCGACAGTTTGGCATCCCCACTCCACCAAAGCCGACGCCAGCGCCACCGAGTCCAGCTACTCATTTCCATGCTCCACCTATGAATCACCTGCCGCCAGCAGCGTCGCCAACTGGCCCTCCGCAGTTTGGGTACAACAACAACCGCAGCAGCGTGTCTGGGCCGAGCGCGACGACGCACCAGCGGTTCCAGAGCGGATCGACGACCACGACGAGCGTGACCACAACTTCGTCTGTGACGTTTGCTGCGTCGGTGCCACCACCAGCAACAGCGGCACCACCAGCGGCACCACTGCCTGTCGCTGGTGAGCTCGAGTACACGGAGCGGAACTCGTGGGGGGAGCCATGGGAGGACGCAGAACCGTTCCCAGACCAGAAATCGCCATCTTCAGTGGCTAGTGCTACTGGTGGGCCTGCGACTACAGCTGTCCCATCGCCACTGAACGTGGCTGCAGCTGCAGCGGAGAGCATTCCTGTCGCGAACGAGTTCTGGGGTGACCAGGACGATGACGCGCTCTTTGACGAAGACGAGCACGCGAACGAGAAGTGGGACGAGACGCCAGTCGCGGAGAACCTTGCGAAGCTCTCGCTCGAACAGCAGAACCAGGATCAGGACAAGGAGGCCGCGTCCACGGGGGAGCCTGCTGACGTCCACCAGCATTTCCATCAACCGCCGCCGCCGATCAGCAGCTTTGCTCCAGCGATGGACTTGGCCGAGCCATCCCCATCTCGCTTTGGCAATTCCCAACAAGCGTACTCGCAGTTCCAAAGCAGCACTAGCAGCAGTCCGTCCTACGGAGTGCACACTACTGGTTTCGGTGGCAATTCGCCCGTTGGCTTCGCTGGCGCTTCTTCAGCGCGTCCGGGTGTAACTTTTGGCTCAGCGCCACCGGCGGCGTTCGCGCCTCCACTTTCGCCGGCGCTAGTCCCACCAGTAGCTTTCCACGATGAGAAGTCGGTGGAGGGAAGCGCTCAGGAGAATTACTTTGCAAGCAGCAGCCCAGCGAAGAGCGATGCACAGGGATTCTCGCAGCCGCAGGCCGAGTACCACCTGCACACCACATCCGGGTTTGAGAGCAACTCAACTGGCTACCAGCACCACCAGCGCCAGGTTGGCCAGCAGCAGCAAGCTCCTCCCACCGAACCTCAGAAAGACTGGCAGGAGCATGCTCCCCAGACGGAGAACGCTCCGTGGGGCTCAAGCTCAGCGTCGCCCAACAAGGAGGACCAGTTCAACAGCAATGCGGACTTCTATCAGCATGGTGAGACCGTGGCAGCCGTGCAGTTCGAACCAACCCACGTAGAGGGTGGCAGCAATGAGCAAGACTCTGCGAGTGTGGCTCCACCATTTGATTCGGCTGCTAGTGCAGACGCGTTCCACTACCGCGACAACTCGTCCCGTGAGGAAGCGCAGTTCTACGCGTCAGTGCGCGACCACGAGCGCAGCTCTGCGGCCTCGGTCGGTGGAGACGTCTCGTCGGCTGGGGCTACCTTTGGCGGCTCGGACTACGTGGGCGACGGCGGGTTCTCGGACGGCAACTTCTCGGAGACACGCAGCATCGTGGGCTCGTCGAACGCAAGTACGGCCTTCGGCACGGACTTCCCGTCGGTGAGCGAAGGGTTCTCGGCTGCGGCGACTACTTTTGGAGGTTCGGACTACGTGAGCGACGGCCAGTTCTCGGACGGGAACGTGTCGGAGACGCCGAGTCTCAACGACTCGTCCAACCCAAGCGCGGAGGCTGGCTCGAGTGGCCCACCGCTTTCGAACGAGGGACAGAATAACTACTTTGGTGACGACGCTGACAACAGCAGCGAGCCAAACCCGTTCCAGTTGTCAGGCAACTCGTCGAGTGCGTTCAACCAAGAGCCTGCTGCTGCTAGCAGTGTGACTGATGAAGTGAACCCATTCGCCTCGTCGTCGTCGTCCGTCCAGTTCGCGTCTTCGACTGACCAGAGCTTCCAGTCCTCGTCGTTTGGCGCCCCACCAGACGAGAGCAGCACCACTCAGGGTGACTACGTCTCCACTGCTGCGTCACTCTTTGGCGCCACGGCAGGCTCGGATGTGCCGAACCCGTTTGGCGACTCGTCGAGCTCGGCTTTCACAGAGAAGGAGCTGCCGGTGGCGGTCGCGGACGATCTGTTCGCGTCATCTCCGACTGCGGCGAGCTTTGGTGGTGGCTCGTTTGAGCAGCTGCCTCAGCAATACAACGACCAAGGCTACCAGCATCAGCACCAGTCGTATGACCAGGGCTACCAGCAGCACCAGAGTGAATACGCGCAGCAGTCACATTACAATCAGGCACCAGCGTTCGGCCAGCCGCACGCTGTGTACAAAGAGCCGGCGCACTTTGGTCAGACTGCTTCTCCTGCCTCAGCTGGGGAGCTCTTTGGCCAGAGCCAGGGCTCGTTCGACGGCTTTAGCTCTAGCTCGAGTGCTTTCGGCCAGCAGCAGCAGAACGAAGTCGGCTATGCTCAACAGCAGCAAGCTGCGACTGAGAGCGCCCACGCCGTCCACAACCAGTTTGGAGCTGGTGGTGCTGACCACCACTTTGGCCAGCACGCGGGACACAGTGACTTCGGTTCCGAAACCCAGGCAACTCAGGCATTTGACGCAGGAAGCCCGGGATCCCACTTTGGACACTCGAGCGCGCACAGCTACGCTGGCTCGACGTCGTCACAGCAAGCGCCACCGACACACGAGTATGCGCACAGCGCGCACTCGGACTCGATGTCGAACTCGGGCTTCAGCGAGAGCCATCCGTCTACTTCGGCTCAGGGCTTCTTCGGTGGAGCGTCGACTGGGGCTGCGTCGTTTACGTCCTCGAACGAGTTCTTTGGTGGCGCTAGCGCTGGTGGGTCCAACGCTGCCGAGGAGCCCAGTCATGCTCAGCAGCAGAGCCAACCGAGTCTGTCGCGTGGCACCAGTGATGCGTCGGCTTACAGTGAACAAACCACAGACTACCACCAGTCGGAAAACCAGTACCAGCAGTCGTGGTCGCAGCCTGGCAGCTTCGCTCCATCTGGACACGCTGATGGCTCGTTCTCAGCTCCTCCACCAGCTCACGAGTCATTTGGTACATCTGCACCTCCTGCTGGCGATGTGAGACAGATTCAGAGCTCGCCTTCGTATGGCTCAAGTGAATTCTCACAACAGCAGCAGCAGGCCAGCCAGGCGCCTGAAGCCCCAGTGAGTGCTGCGTCACCGTTTGGTCACGTGCACGAAGCCTCTGGACAGTCGAGCTTCGGCCAGGCTTCAAATGCTCCTCCTCCGACGGCGGCGTCATTCCCACCAGCAGTCGCCGATCCATTGCCACAACAGCAGGACGATGCGTCGTCCAACAATTACTTTGGCTCGACGGATGCGAGTGGACACTCTGGATTCGGTGACCAGTTTGTTGGACACGCAACCGACTCGTCGAGCATGTTTGGCGCCCCACCTCCGCAGCACCAGCAGCAGCCGTCTGCGTCCTCGTCGTACTTTGGTGGACAGTCAGCTCCAGCGCCTCCGTCCTTCGGGGGTTTCGAGCAGCCTGCCCCGAGCGGATTCGGCCAACAACCTCCGTCATCCGAGTTCTTCTCGTCAGCGCCTCAGCAGCAGCACCAGAATGCACCTGCTGCGCCAGCTGGAGCCGCGTTTGGTGTCAACAGCTCACCATACCAAGCTCCTGCACCGCAGGCTTCCTACCAGCAGCAGCAGTCGTTCCACCAGCCAGCCCATGGCTACGGTGCAACTGCACCAGCTCCAGCGCCTCAAGCTCCACAGGCGCCTGGTAACTTCAACAACTACGCTGCGCAGGGAGCCTCATCAGCCCAGACGGGTAACTATTATGGCCAGACTGCTGCTGCTGCTACTGCAGTCGGTGCTGCGTCATACGGTGGTGCGGACTATAACACTCCCGCTCACACTGGGTATGGAGCTGCTGCTGACGCATACGGAGCCGCTCAACATAAGCAAGCGAGTGCACCAATGGCAAGAAGCAACAAGTACAAGGACCCGTGCGTGCCTGCGCCGTCGTGTCTGGCGTCCTTTGGCTTTGGCGGCAACGTCGTGACGATGTTCCCGAAGCGAAAGCTGCGTCTGAACATCGCCGGGAGCAGCTTCCGCAACAGCCCACGCGCGCTAGTGTACGTTTGTTGTTGTTGTTATGAACCAGCGTGCATTGATTAAGGACTGCGACCTAATGGCTGTCGATGCTGTGTGCATGTTTGCACTCCAGACCGTCTCATCCAGGTGACAGCTCGGCGCTCGGTGAGTTGCGCAAGGGACCCGTCGGCGTGTACCGAATGGAGCAGATCCACCCACAGGACCACCACTTTGAGCAGCTCGAGGCTTTCCCTGGTCCCCTGACAGAGAACGTGTCGGAAGATGTCGTCATGTAAGTAGCTAGCTCCGTAATGTTTCATGAATGTTGCACTGTGTGGTACTGTACTGACTGTGGTTGCTTTCGATGTTTTCCTTACAGGCAATACCTGGACGACCAGCTGCAGGACCCTGCGCCGTCGTCCACCCAGTTGGAGGACGAGCGGCTGCTGCTGGGCATTCTGAAGATTCTGGTCAAGTGCAACGGGAAGCTGCGCTCAGACCCGACTGCGAACCCGAGCGATCCAGACTCGCCTGAGGTTCAGCTGGTCACTTTGCTGCGTGAGAGCGACCACCGCCGCCGCCGCGGGTACGTTTTCCTTCTGTTTGTCAGATGACTTTGTTCATTCCTTGTGAATTTGGCTTTCTCTGACAATTTCGAATGTGTTACAAACCAATTTCAGGAACCAACCGCTGAGCTTCCCGCCACCACGACCTGTCCAGACCGGACTGGTACGCCCGACTTACAACCACCTTTGTCTCTTCATGTGTTGCGTCTAATGCCAGGCTTTCATTGTTGAAAATGCAGCACCCTGACCTCCTGGCGAAGAATGCGAACACGATCCGCGATTTGCTCCTGGTCGGTGACCGCAAAGCTGCGGTGGACGTCGCGATCCACGCGCAGATGTGGCCCGAGGCCATGCTCATCGCGTCGTTCACGGACAAGGACGAGTACAAGGTTTGTTTGTTATACGGCTATTGAGACTGACAATGGTTGATACGCGCAGCTAACCGCCCTCTGTTACGTGTTTATTTGCTGCAGCGCGTCCTGAAAACGTACTTGGAAGGTCACTATTCGATCGGCGACCCGTGCCGAGCGCTGTACATGTCGTTCGCAGACCAGCAGGAGAAGAGCGTGCAGGAGCCGCAGAAGCTCCTGCAGCTCAGCCACCATCACAAGCAGCAACAGCAGGAGCACTCGTCGTCGATCCTCTCGAGCTGGGTCACGCATGCACAAGTCATCCTGGCCAACCGTACGGGCGACACGAGCAAGATTCTCGTGGAGCTCGGCGACCGACTCTGGAAGGAAACGGGCTCGATCCTCGCCGCGCACGCGTGCTACTTGTCAGCTGGCATTGGCGTCGAGGCGCCGTCGCCCAGCTCGAAGATCGCGCTTCTTGGAGCGGACCACCGAACTCCGAAGGAGGCGCGCTTCTACGTGTCGTCCTCGGCCGTGCAGCGGACGGAGATCTACGAGTGGATCCAGAAGCGCTCGAGTGGGAGCACGACTAACATGATCCCGTTCCAGGGCTACAAGCTCATCTACGCGATGATCCTGGCAGACCACGGGAAGCTCGAGACGTCATTCAAGTACGTGAGCTCGATGCTCTCGGTCATCAAGGCCGTGACTGCAAACATAAAGCCCGGCACGTCCATGTACCTGGAGGGCATGCAGAACCAACTCACGGTGCTGGACGATCGGTTGCGTCAGCACCTGGGCCAGCACCGCGTCAACTCGGTCGCGTCGTCGAGCAACACGAACAAGCAGGGCAAGTGGGGATTTGGCAGCGCACTGAGTATCATGGGCAAGATCGTCAACCGAGTGGTCGAAGGCAATGATGGCTCAGGTGCTGTACCTTCAGCGCCTTCTGGACAGCAGAATGGATCTGGGAGCAGTTTGTTCCCTGGTGCGCCTCGTTCGAGCAGCGCCGGCGGGGTGCCAGCGTACCCAAGCACTCCGACACAGACGTTTACTGCTGGTTACGGCCAGCAACAGGCACCAGTTGGACAGCCTGCGCCACTCTCGAATGATGCCAGAAGCACGCCAGTGGCGCCGCTTCGTGCTCCGTCGCCATCGTACCCTGGTTACGGACAGCAGCAGGTGCCGCCTACCACTAGCGCATTTGAAGCTCCTCGTTCAAACGACCGCAAAGTGACCCCACCGCCGTACCAGAGCTCGCCCGTCCCAGCCCCAACGTACCCTGGCTATGGTCAGCAGCAGCAAGGATTCCAGAACACGCCTCGCTCGAACGATTTCAGTGGTGCTCCAACATACCCAGGCACTCCGTCGCAGTCTTTCCAGGGCTACGGACAGCAGCAGCCTGCAGTTGATCCTTTCACCGGAGCTCCTCGCTCGAACAACGGCGCTCCTGGATACCCACGAGGAGCTCCATCGCCGGCGTACCCGGGCTATGGTCAGCAGCAACCAGCTCCTCGCTCGAACGACTTGAATGCTCCTGCTCCTGGATACCCAGGTCAGCAAACGTACCCAGGGTACAGTCAGCAGCCAACGCCACGCTCGAACGATGCGAATGCCAACTACGGGTATCAGCAGCAGCAACAGCAGCAGCAGCAGCAGTCTGAGCACTCGCAGGGTGCGTATCCTAGCTACGGCCAGCAGCACGCCGCTCCTCGCTCTAACGACTCAAACGCTGGCCCAGAATACCCACGTGACCCAAGCCAGTCGTACCCCGCCTATGGCCAGCAAGGCGGTGGCAGCACGCCGATGGACAATGCTCAGTTTGGAGCGCAGGGAACGCCGCAGTTCGGCCCATCGAGCACATCCTCGCAAGGTGGTGCATTCGGCTTCAGCGGCGTGGCAACCACGCCTTCGAACGCCTTTGGAGGCAACCCGCAGGCGCAGTTCGGGGCCAACGGTCCACACTCGCAGGACCGCTTTGTGCCACCAGCTCGCTCGAACACGGTGCTGCCTCCCCGCTCTACAGGCTCAGCAGACAACAACGGGCCGCCATCGTCCCAAGGCAACGGTGCTGCATTCGCAACGCAGCCGCAGTACCAGCAGCAGCCTCACTTGGCGAGCCAGCAGCATTTCTCCAACTCGGCGCCCAGCTCGATGCCCGCGTCCCCGTCGTCCTTCCAGAAGCCAACGCTTGATCTCTCCGGTGACGCTGGCAAGGGCCTCGCAGTGCCACCCCGCCGAGCATCGGACAACTCGCGCAGCCCCACGGGTGGCGCCGCGCCCCCAGCAGTGGACGGCACGTCGAGCGGTCCGTCGAGCGACAAGGGCTCTGCGAGCCCAAAATTCAAGGACGCGAAGAAGACGGCGCGCTCCAAGACCCCGCCACCGAGCGGCTCCAAGTCTTCCAGCTGGCTCTCGGGTCTCGTGGGCGACTTCATCGCCAAGAAGATGAACCCGGAGGCCAAGGTCGCGAAGCTCGGCGAGCGGATGGAGGCGTACTTTGACGAGGAGAAGAAGCGCTGGGTCTTCCCAGGCGAGACCGCCGTGGAGGAGCCCGTGATGCCCAGCGCGCCTCCGACTGGCCCATTGCCTGGCAGCACACCGTCATCCAGCAGTGGTGGACCTCCGGGTGCGATGGGACCTCCAGGCACCCACTCGGCACCAGGGTCCATCAGCGGCGGACCCGTGGACCCGCTCGCGGCCCTGATGGCGCCGCCACCGGCACGTGCAAACGCTGCGCTGATGAAGAAGGACCCTCTGTCGGCGATGATGGCACCGCCGCCCATGCGACCGGGGATGCTGGCTCAGCGCGGTGCGTCCATGGGTGCGCAGCGGAAGCCGCCTCGTCCGCAGTTCGCGGTATTCAAGCCAGCGCCACAGGCCACCAACCCCGCGGCCGAAGAGTAAGTCGCGATCGAGACCCAGGACCAACAACACCAAGAAGACTGCATTCCTTTCTTTGATCTCTCTTTTTCTTTCTTTCTGACGAGTGTAGTTTTTGACACAGCTGTGCGTTTTGTACACCGGTGAGGATCATAAACAACACATTGCGGCCACTGATATACGAACAGCAGCAGTGCTTCGTGGTCTTCTTCATTCGCTTGTTTGTCTATCAACGTGCGCCATCGGCAGCCGCGTTCCTGTCGTGGACACTGTTTCTCGGACTGCGCTCACTTCTTTGAAGCGGACGACTCGGTAGTGGCTGCTGGCTTGGATGCGGCGGCGGCTGGAGGCTGCTGCGTATCCTTGGCGATCAGGTCCACGCCGAAGAACTCGTCCAGTTTCCTGTCGGCATACTGCTGGAGCTGCTCACGTGAGCCGCAATTATAAAACCGTTCATTCGATCCACCGAGGCATTGCAGTGCGATAGGGCGCACATACACATCACAAGCAAACAGAGCAAATACAAGAGCAGATGGGTCAGGTATGGGCACACCATGACGAGCGCCAGCACGTACAGTGTGCTGGAGGGAAAGCTGAGCCTTTACGTTCGTGGCCGCTGGTAATGACAGATTGACCAACAGAAGAGTGATTGCAGGACGTACATCGGTGAAGACGTGCGGCTGCGTGCGCCCGCGGCGCGTCGAGTAGTCGGTGAAGAAGACGAGCTTGGTGGTCATGGCCGCGCACGCGCCCCACGTGAAGAGCTGCAGCGAGCGGTGATACCGGCGGTCGATCATCCTCGCGTCCGTCCTTCGTGCTTGGCTTTTGGATGTTTGAGTGAGCGTCAATTGGCCACCAGGAGCCACTATTTCAAGGAATCCTTTGAGCAGTAGGGACCACAAATAAACACCCGATAGTAGTTTCGGCAAGTACTGGATCGTCTTAAAATAGTGGACCCGAGGGTTTCCTTTTCTTCTTCTTCCCTTTCTGGTTGTGCGCATTCGACGCGATGGCGACGACGCGTGGGACGATGCGGCGCAAAGGACGTCGACGGCCTCAGTGAGTCCACACGCTGAAGAACATGCCCGCCGCTTTGACTGATACCCTTCGCTGCGGACAAGCAGCGCCATCAACACGCACATGAAGACAAACGTTTCAACAGAAAAGCGCGAATGGTAACATTTATTGCGACTATTGCTACTGACGTCCTTGCCTTGCGGACTCTCTGCTGCTGCTGCTTGCTGCTGCTGCTTTAACTAATATGATGCTCCTCTTCATTGAGCTAGATTGAGCCAAGACGGTTCACACACACACACACACACACACACGTCCACACACACTCACACACTACATATACCCAACACGGCGACACTTTCAAACCAGTTGTCGCACGAGCCCGTCAAAGCCGTCCGGCAGGTTGCGCAGCGCCGCTTCAAACTCCGCGTTGCTCACTTCCCGCCCGACATCCATATCCGGGATCGTCTCGGCGTGCAGCGCCGGCAGCTCACCGTTTACGATGTCTCCGTCCGTTGCGCAGTCGAACGAGTGCACCATGGGGAGCTCCTTCGGGTGGAGCCCTGATGGGAACTGGTCCCACCCGAAGAGCGCCGGGTTGTATTCCTCCGGACAAAACTGCTGCTGCTGCTGCGGTTCGTCGTACGCATCGCTGCACACACTCTCGAGCACAGGCAGCTCGCCCTTGACCGCAAAGCACTCGTCTTCGTCGGACGAGTAGAGCTCGTCCAAGGACGCCAGCGTCTCGTCACACTCCGTGCTGGTCGTCATGCTCGATGCCGAACCCGAGTCGTCACCGAACACACTGGTGCTGTGTGCAGCGTACGAAGCCACGTCGAGTGACGCGCTGTCGTCGATGTCCGGCGAGACGCAGCTCAGCAGCATCTGCTCAAAGTGAATGGCGGCGTTGTCGTCGTAGCAATCACCGTTCTCAGCGTACTGCGGTGCCGGCGCCATCACAAAGTCTGCACAGGAACTGTCCTGGGGGAATGGAGCCATAGTGTGCTGCAAGATCACAAAACAACAACAAAGTAAGTAACCTGATCACCAGTGCGTCACCATGATTGGAGATAACCAAACACTCACATTGTCGCGCATGAAACCCAGCGGGTCGGTCACGTCCTCGAAGACGTGGCGCGGGAGGTCGAAGAGCTCCGAGGCAACTGGGTCGTGGAGCGCAAAGTTCGCAAAGTCCTCGCACGTTGAGCGCATCTTGGCAATGCAGCCGACCGCAGACACACAATCCGGGGATGAGGACCCTCGCTCATGGTTTGTGTTCCGCTTGGTGCTTCGCGGCGTCTGTGCTTGGGTGACTTTCTTGCTAGAGCGTTTGCGCTGTGGCTTGCTGACGCTGCTGCTGCACGGGGAACTCTTGGGCGAAAATGACTCGTCACAGGACGACGACGACGACGACGACAGAGGACACTTGAGCTTCGCCTTCATCGACGAGTGCCAGTGGTTCTTGACGGCATTGTCGGTACGGCCAGGGAGCTTCTCGGTGATCTTGGCCCATCGGTTGCCGTACTTTGCTTGCATCTGCATGATGATGTCGTCTTCCTCCGATGTCCACGGGCTCTTCTTGATTGCAGGGTTGAGCTGGTTGTGCCATCTACACAAACAACCGACACAAGCAGGAACAAAGGTGAGTCTCACGTATGGTAAACAAGGTCGAGAGACGCTGGGAGTGAATCACCAGCACAAAAGCTCACCTCTCACGGCACTGCTTGCCATTTCTGCCAGGGAGGTACGAAGCGATGACCGCCCACTTGCCGGCGCCATGGGACTCGACCAGCTCCAGCATGCGCAGGTCTTCAGCGGGCGACCACGGCTTCTTCACTGCAGTCCCGTGGTTCTGCAGCTCGTTCCATCGCAGGTTGCATTGGGACGGCGTGCGCTTGTCGAAGAACGTCGCGATGGTCTTCCACTTCTTGCCACCGTGCTTGTACACTGCGGTGCGGAGCTTGTCGTCCTAAGGAGTCGTCGCAAGCAAGCAGCAAGGTGAGTGGCCGCTCGAAGTGGGTTCGTCCATTGCCCACTGAAAGGTTTGACGAATTTACCTCTTCAATGGTCCAAGGCACTTCCGTCGGGTTTGTGTTGATGGGCCTAGATGAAGCAGCAGGCACACAAGAGCACAACAAAGTTGGTTAGAACCCATCGCAGCGGACAGCTAGCGATGCAAGGCACCGAGAAAGCGCACTCACTTCTTCGAGCTCCGTCTTTGGTACGGGGAGAAGCGTCGGTCCATGGTTGGTCTTGAAGGCGGAATACGCTCTTGTGTCTTTGTCGGAGTCTGCGCGGTTTGAAGGAAATGCAATTGTGGTCAAAGAAAAGGTCGAGAAAAGCGGCGGATCCATCAAGACCGCCTCTTCTCGTGGGGTCGTCTTGGATTTGCCTTGCAGCCTGTGTGCTCTTGGGGTGCTGCTCCCACAAGGAGCCGTTGCGTCGCAGCTTTTCCAAGAGACAAGGCGCATTGTCGACAGCTTCGACACTTTTCGCCCCTGACCGCGACGGTCTGGAAAAGAAAATCAACCCAGAGCGAGCTGTGACGATTGCCCTTCTGGGAGGCAACCCCTCATCATCATGGCTTTTTAAAAATGAAAAATGGATCGGCAGCTCACAAGACTCCACCGCCGGGTCGCTGATGCAAAAGCGTGTCCCAGAAGCCTCCGATTCCGATGGAGGACATCGATGAAGGGGCGCGGATTGGCAGTCTCACGTTCTCCCCCCTTCGACAAGGGGTGGATGCTACGCCTCGCTATTCTGCCAACGCGACGCTGAGAAGTTCCGAAACCCTTTCGCGTTAGCCGCCTGGTCGCAGGCGGTTGCATTGCCCGGCGTCACGTGTCGATGCGTTGCTGCCATTAACTCACGCAAATATCGCGGATGGCGAGGGGCGCTGAGCCACATGACGACAAGTCCGGGAGCTGCCACTAATAGAAGCTAGCAATTGCGCTTTCGTAACGCCAGGTCTCTGTTTGAAGCTTCGGGGTGGCGTCGTGGCGTCATTTCTGCGCTGCGAGCGCGGCACACTCGCTTCAATATCGCACAGTCAACTCTGCGTCGCGGAAATATATCGCAAGCTGTTGATGCGGACGCTTTCCCATAATCGGAAGCATTCGCGTGGAGGCAGAACACAACGGACGCTTTTCCCAGGAGGTGGACCTTTCTCATCGTCTCAGAAGGACACTTTCCCCCAACCCATCCCAGCCAGGTACGTGGCAATCGTCGAAAGAAAAGTAGTGGTGGCACGTTTCTCGCGAGTTGTGTTGATGCGTTTTCTTTGCTTGTTCCTTTGTTTTAAATTCTCTTTGCCGCTGCATGGACTGCACGCCAACGAAATGCGTTCGAGGATTTCGACCACGCGAGCGTTAATATTTAACCGTGAGGCCTGTGAGGAGCGGGTGCCCCGTCACGAGCAGCTCGTCGCGCGAGTGGCACGTCAGGAACCGCGCAGTGATCTGCGCAAACAAGGAAGAAGAACATACGAATGGATGAATGAGTGGTCAGCATCACATGAGACGCGTGAGTCAGCGCGTGTCTGGACTGCACGACTGGAACCATCCAACAGTACCTACCTGCGTGCAGCCCCAGAGCTTGAGCGACGAGAGCGCCTCGCACTCGTCCACGAGCACGCCGAGCGCGTCCTCCGCCATCTTTCGGCAGAACGAGATGTCCAACTCCCGCAGACTCCGGGCGCAAAACTCTTTCAGCACCATGAGCGACGCGTCTGTCGCTTCCTGCGCACGCGCACCAACAACATCAATAGCAGCAGAAGTCCAGTCAGCGCACGCGTTAATAGAAAGAAGCAGTAAATAGCGCGGCTCATCGCGATTACGCGGTCGCGCATGATGGCGTGGGCCACGCACGCACGTACGTACCGCGACGCTGGACATTTCGAGCACTTCCAAATACTCACTCGCGCCGGACGCGAGGTGAGCAATCGCAGCGTCCGTGAAGCCCAGGCAGCCGCGGATCGTGACTCTTCGTAGTGGGTGACCATGCGCGCGGATCTGTTTTGCCCTCGAAGACAAGACAAGGAACAAACAGCACGTGAGCGAGTGTGTGTTAAACCAGAACAGTCGAGAGAGTTGTTGATAAACGCGAGCGTCCGGCCCACAGCCAACACGCATGGCTGTTGCTGGGTTTGGCGCCCAACAAGCAAGCACAGCAACCTCGCCCAACAAGCACTCAATCGAGCGGTCGGTCGCATGCATCCATGGTCGTACCGGCTCGAAGCACTCATCCGTAAGAAGATGCAGGTCCGACAGGTCGACCACGCGGAGACTGCGACAGTTCTCCAAAATGGCTTGCACAGCCGCGTTCGAGAGCTGTGAGCAGCGCGCGAGCGAGAGTTCCTCGAGGTCGGGCAGGCTTTTCGCAAGCTCGCAGATGAAGTCGTCCGTGAGCCGCTCCATCTGGTTGAGCGCCAACTTTCGCAGCCTGGGCATCGTCAACAGCGCCGACAGCGCGGCGTCGTCCAGCTGCGGGCACTCGGACAGCGTGAGCGAGTGCAGCTGCGCAAGCTCGCTGAAGTAGTCGACCGACTGCTTGGTGATCCGCTGGTTGCACGAGAGCTCGAATTCCTGCAGCGACGGCGCGCAGCGGCGCACGAGCGCCTCGCAGCCAGCGTCCGACAACCGGTAGCAGCCCTGCACGCGGAGCTGCTCGACGGAGCGCAGCGAGTCGCTAAAGGAAGGAAGCCATCATGATTGATAGATGGATTGGACAGGGTTGAACAGACACCAGTCGCCGTTAGCAAACAGACACACTCACGCACTGCGACAAATGCAAAAGTGGCTCCTCGGAAAGCAGTGAGAGCTCGTGGAGACTCGTGGTTGGGTTGGTTGTTTCAAGAGATAGCAGAATGAACGAATGACTGTACGGCACGCACCCAAGGTCGAGGATCGCGTCATCTGCAATGCAGCGGCCGCACAAGCCCAGGCGAAGCGTCGTGAGCGAGAGACCACCGTGGTCGAGACACTCCTTGAGCGTTCGCAGAAACGAGCCCTCGTCGATATTCGAGCAATCCGGGATGTCGATCTCCGTCACGCCCGGGTAGATGAACAGCGGCAGCACTGGACAGACATGTGCATGTTAGTTGGACCCATGCGTTGCGCATGGCTTGTGACTTGTGGCACGCCCTCAAGGTCTCGGTACGGATAATAACAGGCAGCGAAGAGAGAAACCTCACCTTCCGACTTCATGCGGCGCAGCTTCACGACCGCGTTCGCCACCTGAGCGCGCGCCGTCGCGTCAATGTACTCGAGCGTCGGCAGCAGGTCGATGTGCTTCGCGAGGCACTGCAGCGCCAGCTCCTGCAGCGACGCCACGAGGTTGTCCTGCGTGAGCACGGTCGTGCGCGGCTTCTTGCGCGGCGTCCACATCACCTTGGTCTCCGCGAGCTTGGCGTCCTCCTGCTCCTTGCGCTGGAGCTCTTCCTGACGCGCCGCCTGGGCCGCGAGGCGGTTGTCGTCCAGGTCGCGCGCCGTGGAGAAGTATCCGGGCCAGGACTCCTTCTGTTCGCCACCACTCTGAGTAGCAGTCGAGACGCGCCTCGCATTGAGACCACTCGACGTTGCTGTTGTTGGGGACGCGCGCTGTCCAGTGGCAAAGTACAGCGCGCGCTCTCGCGTCACGCGCGCACTGCCCGGTCCACCGCCCTCGTTGCCACCAGCTGCGGCCGCTACGGGTCCATCGGCGTTGCTGTTGGCAGCGCTCACTTGGGCCATCGTCTCTTGGCCGCTCTCCGCTTCAGCTCCACTTGTGTCCACCGCGCTGCGGTTGTCGGCGTCGTCACGCGCACTTGGCGCTCGCGACGGGCGCTTCATTTTCAATTGTGAGCTTCAACGTTTTGCGTTTCGGCGTTCAGCGAACATGACCGACGGATCTTTTTGAACAGCTTGCTCTGAGAGTCGCTCACTCTGATTGGCCGAAATCGTCGCAACTCGCGCCATTTTGCGATTTTCATGCGAAGCGAGCGCGCCAAATTGGTACCACAAACGGCGGTACGCTGTACCATGTTGGGAGAGTGACGCGCCACGCTGGCGATGGCAACACAACGAGTCGTGTCTGCAGCGACCGACTGTGCAACCAGGAGGCATGAGCGCAAAGGCAGCAGCGACCAAGCTGAGTTCGAGCGTGGTGGGTTCGGTTGCATCAATTGACCGGAATTGAACTACTGCGTACTTAACCGAAGGAAGAGCCAGTCATTGTAACTTTATATAGGTTTAGTTATAGCATACAAACCTACAGTTAGTTGCATCCCGTCATCTGAACCTGAACAGACAGTCTCCTATTAACCCCAAACAACGGAGGTTGGATTCCAAGTGTCTTTGGACCAGCTTGACCTGCACGGAGTTGGCAGTATAACCGCACGAGCTGCAGGTGTAAGAGGGCGCTGTTCCAAACAGTCCCTCAAACACGGCACACACGCTTGGCGCGTACGAGGAAGCAATCT